>CAUYTI010109854.1:0-23908 GCA_963575145.1 Galago senegalensis | reverse complement strand
ACGCTCTTCAATCTTCTCTCTTGTCTCTGCTCCAAACCATCAGCTAATTTGCTAAGCTTCTGTCCTTTCAGCCTCCTTCTGGACGGGAGCTTCTGTAAAAAGCTGGCTGCAGTTCGCCATCTTGGCTCCGCCCCCCCAAGTACCACTTTCTTCTTAAGCGGCCTCTGTGGAATGGTGGGCGGGTTGGGAATTAATAAACTCAAGAATCAAACCTGTTTAAGCCACTGACAACAGAATCATCTACACTGCATTTTCTCCTCCATAAAATTGTAACTACACACTGAGTGACACCTACCTTCATCAGATTCTGACATTCAGAGGCCTGGTTGATACACCCTTGAGTATTTCTTTTACACAGACTACTATTTAGTGACATTTAAAATATGTACTCTTTTGAAATAATCTTTAAATGTATACTTTTAGTGCTAAAAATGAACCAAATGTCAGTTAATGACTTATATCAACTAAATAAACACAGATGAACTTTTATTAAATTCAAGTGGTATTTTTATTGAATAATAGAACTTAAAACTGATTCTTATATTTCATTAATTTGTGAAATATTAGTTTTCAGAGTTGCCTACTAGGTAGCAACGTCAAACATCCTCTGTTTCTATTAAATCCATGGTTTTAATATATTAATTGAAACTCAAATGGTGTTTATCCATAATTTTTGCTAAGTAAGTCATATCAAATAAGATATTCTGGATTGAAACGCATTTTTCCTTTAGTTTGAGTTTGTGTTTATAACCTTATTAATTTTGCCTTGGTAAAACATGTATCTCCTGGTGCCAATACCTACAGCAGCTAAAATTTTATAACTTCAAATTGATTTCTTAAAAAATGATAATGGCTTTTGACAGCATGCTATCAGCAAGATGGCAGAGTAGGGGGCCCTGTACCTGTGGTCTCCTTCTCATAAACGTAACTAATTAAAAACAAAAATTCATGTAAAGATTTCCTTCGTGGGGATTTGAGAGTGTAGCTGAGAGGTTTCTGCATCCTGGGTGAATGGTATAAAGTTACTCAGATTCTAGAGAAATTCCAGACAGCTTGCTGTGATCTTGACCCCAGTACATATGACTGGGAAGGGAGTCTAAGCGCCCGATCTACCTTAGCAGAGGAAAGGGGTCACCTGTCCAGCATTTCAGCGGTCACCCCAAAGACCAGTCCCCCTTCCATTTTGTCACGGATTGCTGCCCGGTGGTTTCCTGGGGCAAATGAGACCCCTCCTGGCAAAAAAAAAAAAAAGAAAATTAATAGTTTCACTGAGTTACTACTGACATGAAAATGGTTATGTTAAAGTTTGAAATCTGATAAATTTTAACATCTAAATGTAACCGTGAAACCATCACCATAATTACAACAAACACCATCGCAAAAATGTCCTTGTACCATTATATAAGCTTCTCATGTTCTCTCCCTCATGACTAAAAAACCAGTGGTACACTTTGTCTTACTCTAGGTTTTAAAAATTTCATATAAATGAACCATGCTGTATGTATTGGTTTTAAAATAGTTCTAAAAATTTCGTATAAATGCGTCATGCTGTATGTATGATTTGTATTAGACATCATTTACTAAAAACAATTATTCTGAGATTTACCTGTGGTTATCTGTTGATGGGTAATTGAGTTTTTGTGAAGAGTGGTTATTATAAAGTTTTAGTGAGCAATGGTGTAAAAATCCTTCTGGGAAGTCATCCTTTCCATTTAGTTAGCTAACACCTACAAGTGGAATGGCAGAGTCGTGTACCAATATAAGTTTAAATATTTCAAACACTTCCAGCTGCTCTTCAAATTCGTAAAATAACTTTACTTACAATTTCAGTGAGGATAGCTATGTTTACAGTCTTATAAGTGCTCTAATTATCTGACATTATTGCTGTTAGCTGACATGGCCAGTATTTTAAAGTGTGGACATTACAAGGTGTGTGGCATGATCTCACTTTTTGTTCCAGTTACGCTCTTAATAATTAGTAGTTTCCGTTCAGAACACCTCTGTTCCTGTTACTACTTAACATTCGTGTATGTCTGGGGGGAGTAGAGTCTCTGTTTAAGTTTTTACCCAATTTCATTGTGTTCTGTGTTTCAGTATTGTTGAGTTGCGGTATCTTGCATTTCTCTGGACCCCAATTTGGATATCTCCACAATTGCATTTCTTCCTTTCCCCTTCCACAGATACGTAACTCTCCTATATTCAGTTTTAATCATATCTGCACTTCTATCTTTACTATTAATAGTTTGTATGATTATTAGAATGATGACATCTCTGTGTTGTATGTTTTATTTTAATTTCATGTATGTATAGGTTAAATGTTGCTGGAAATTTTCAGGATAGAAAAATACTTCTTATTTTTCCCTTTTTCTTTCTTTCTTTTTTTTTCTTCTTCCTTCCTTTATTTTTTTTTTATTAAATGATAGTTGTGTACATTAATGCAATCATGGGGTGCAGTGTGATGTTTTCATATACAATTTGAAATATTTTCATCAAACTGGTTAACATAGCCTTCACGGCATTTTCTTAGTCATCGTGTTAAGACATTTATATTCTACTCTTAGAAAGAGTCACTTGTACCCTTGTAAGATAAACCATAGAAGTGATCCCTTCAATCACCCTCCCTTCACCCAGCCACCCCTCCCTTCCCCCTCCCCATATTCTTAGGCTATAACTAGGTTATAGCTTTCTTATGAAAGCCATAAACTAGTTTCATAACAGGGCTGTGTACATTGGATACTTTTTCTCCCATTCTTGTGATACTTTGCTTTTTTTCCCTTTTACAGACATACACACACCCAGTCCTATTTTTGCTTTTTTTAAAAATTGTTCTTCTATTTCTCTCTCACTCTGTGCTTGTGTGAGGGGGTGTGTTATAGGTGTTCGTGGGTCTATTTTTCCAATATAAATCACTTGGATGGGGAAAGTTCAAACAGTCATAGCACAGTAAATATATTTAAAAGATATTAGTTTTCCCTGTAAAATCAATAACTAATTTCTCAAGTGTTGTTTTAAGGTGATGTGATTAACCTGCTTAAATTCTCCCTTTAGTTTTGCTATCATTTGATAATTCTCTAACTCTGTGTAACCTTTATCAGTTACCATTTTGTTGGACAAAATATCTTCTCCATTTGAATAATTACTGATTTATCTACTAGGTTATGAATTAGTAAATCTAATTTATTTCCTGCATTACATATTTTTTCCTATACTGTTTCCATCCTGTCCAATTTGGCCCACTCCTTCTCAGATGGCTATTTGAGAACACATACCAGCCCCAAACCACACCATGAACTATTTTTCGAGAGCACATACCAGCCCCAATCTACACTGTGAGTTGTTTTTTCAGAACACATACCAGCCTCAAACTACACCGTGAACTGTTTTTTGAGAGCACATACCAGCCTCAAACTACATCGTGAGTTCTTTTCCAGTGACTGGTGGAGACAAGAAGAGGGGGGGAAATGAAGATTTGAAGGCACGAGAAGAAAGAATTTTAAGAAGCTGGCCAGGGTCTGTCCACCCCCAAGCATGAGGACCTGTGGAAGCCCCTAGCTCTGGGCTAGTGGCATTTTTGTTACAGACATCACTGTTTTAATCATCGATCTAATGGGGGAAGGCTAAACCCTTACGTCATGGTTCTTCCTGGGTTTGAATTTTCTAACAAAACTATTTTTTTAACTACGTTAATTAGACTGGTTTTCCTCTTAGTATTGTTACTCTATCTGTGATCTTAACACAAACAGAATATGGATCAGGGAACACAGTCCAGGAGCAGATTTTATGTACATGATATCATCCTATGTGTGCTCTTCTGTGCTTAATTTCCTTAAAAATTTAGTATGATATCTATGATAAACATGTTGGTGAATTGAACATTGAACATTTTTATTTATGGCTAAGGAACCTGTTTATTGCACGACTATGCCGTGTATGTCTATTCACTCTTCTGAGGAGGAGAATTTAGTTTTATTCTAGTTTTCTCTCTCGTGAGTTAAGTTGCAGAAACACTCTTGCACATTTAGGTAAATATGCAGGAGTTCAATTGCTACTTTGTGGGATGAGTGTAAATTTAATTTGGTAAGAATTGCAAATAGCAAATAGCAAATGAGTAAAACCTTGGGCCTCAGACTCCAATTTGTTCTTCTTCTGGCAAAGGATGAGCACTCCAGCTGATTCATATCTTCATTGATATTTTATTCTCAACAAGTTTTTGTTTGAATTAGTCTTTGTAGTAACTAGATACTAATATCCCAGGATGGATTTACTTTGCATTCCCTAATAACTAATAGTGAGCACTTTTTATTCTCTTTAATAGCCACTAATGTGTATTTTCTTTTGGAAGCGTCTGCTTATTATTGTTATTTGTTTGTTTTCTTTTTTGTCTAACTTTGAGGAGACATTTTATCTTTATATGGTGTGGGGGTTCTTCATATTCTAAAACAATTTTTTGACAGAAATATATATATATATATATATTGTGTGTATATATATGTGTATGGCCACACATATACATTATACATACATATATATAAATATTTTGCAAAAATATTGTTAGACTGTGGATTGCCTAAAAAACAACTTTTAATTATAATTAATTCTAGTATGTCATTTTTTTTGTTTCTTCTTAAGATATCCTATCTGAAAACCAATTTTTCCCCTAGGCTGCAAAACTAGTCTTCTAGATTGCTTATAAATGTATTGAAATTTATAATTTAATTTCAAAATTTGAGTTTGATACCCTTATTATGAGATGAAGTATCCAATTCATCATTTCCACGCTATTTTATTTTTTTCTGTCGGTTCATGACCCTTAGTCTTTCCTCTCTATTATGAATTACTTGATACGTCTTTGGAAAATTGATTGCTCAGTTGATCCAATCATCATAGTTATATTAGTGAATGATCTATCTTATTGGGTCATACTGATCTGATTCCTTCATTTACAAATACCATCAGGTGAATCTATAGTTTTCTATAGAGAGAAGTAAAGTGGCTTTAAACTGTAACTTTTCACAATTATTTTGATTATTCCAGGTCCAATGACTACTTATATATCCTTAGAGATCTTTGAATTATTTTTGTTCTAAATAAGGTAGGAACTATTGATTAGCTTAGTGTACGCTTGTGCTATTTTTGTGTACTGCAATTATCTCAATTAAGACAGAGCTAATTTATTTACTAGCTACTGACAAAAGGCACTATCATATTAAAAGGTACTTCCAGCAATTGCTGGATTTTCTCCATGAAATACCCTGTCAACAGACTTTTACTCAGTTTGACATTTTTATTCTTCCGATATTTGAAAATACCTCAAATTATTCTACGTAGTCACTTAATCTATAGCTTGAGTCGGATGATGTAGGAAGGAGATTTATTCTGATCTCCCCTTCAATTTCCATTTACAGTAAGAATGAATAATTTCTTTTTCTTCAGAACATCTTAAAAGCATTCCCTAAATGCATTTCTTTAGGTTGTATGTTTTATGGAGGGCACTCTTATGTTGATCAATAATATATCATTTGTTCAATACATATTTTACAAGGTATTCTATTTAAAATGAATGCTATTCAAGATCAGGAATTGTTCTGAAAGCCTATACCTACTCACTGTTAGTCTATTTGGAAGGTATCTGTACAAATTTAAATTATTCCTTTTGAGTAGCCAAATAATTTTCCGCCCGTTAAAACAAGCAAAATGATCAAAGAAGCAGGTTTACTAGAGAGAAAGTGATAGAGAAAATTTAATCTCAATTTTTTTTAAAGATACCATGTGAGTATGAATAATAACAATTTTCCTGGGGTTTAGGTTAAGTAATATTATATTTGTGGATTTATACCAAAATATTTAATCGTGATGTAAATTATTGTTAGAATAGCTATTTACAGTATCCAAAGATTGCTAATGAATTTCCAGGTGCTATATTACAGAGCACCTGTAATTATGGATAGAAATTGATTCTTAGCATAATGAAGGAGCTAGTCATAATAAATGGTAATATTAAAATATGGAAAAAATAAATTTTATTTCTTCATACTCTTTTTGAGTACTAATAATTACACTGAAAAAAAAAACAGCGGCTGAAGATATCTTTTTCATGGGAATAGAAAAACCGCATTTTCTAACTTTTCTGCCTAATGCCAATTTGCTACTCAGAAATACTTTTTCCTTTCTGATGCTTCAATCTATTTGCAAAATCCACTCCTGTGTTTAATTAAATTCAAATTCTAAAACTTTCCCCCTCATCCATAATCATTTGAAACTGTATGAATTAGTCAGGTTTTTTTATTATGTAAAATAATTAGCGTACTAAAATGGTCTCAAGAAAATAACCTGTACATCCAAGACGATACAGAAACTAAAAGGACTTCATATGTTAGAACCAAGCAGTCAGTTTTTTTCATGAATTATCATTTATTCCCATCTGGATTTCTCGGTGTGTTTAAATCCTGTAGCTTCAGGCTTATACCACACTCAAGTTCTCAAGTCAATGGAAAGATTCCAAGGATTTCACTGTGTTTCTGATGAGACAATCCTCAGTTGCTTCTTCTATGGCTAAGAGATTTCAGTGATTTCTCTAAAAATTTCTGCTGATCGCTCTGGTCTTGTACTCTGTGTGTGAGCTAAATAGCATTCTACCAAAATGAGCCAAGTAGGGGAATTGATGCTTTTCAAGACAGAACTGCAGGTGCACGTAACAGAAGAACCGATGGATGCTTACAAAATTATAGCACAAAAATCTTCTATACTGAATTTATAATCAGTATAATCTGAGTCCCTGTTCACTTGAGGTTTGGCAACATATCTCAGGTTTTATGAGAACTTAAAGACTATTTTCTCCAACCAATAATTGATCTTTAAGCATTTTAACCATAACCCAGATATATGGAGGTTGAATACTTCTAGTTTCAAATATTGGAAAGTATTCATGATCTTTTCTTTGTAATTATTTTATAGCATACATGGTGATCATCCAGGCTTGATTTTCTGTGGTTTCCTTATCATTTGGTTAAGCTCACCCCTCCTAGCTCATCCTCACCTTCCCCTAATACGGTTTGCTTTTCCGAAAGTAATTTCGCTCTAGTGTCTAAGGTGTTCCTTTAGAATCAGTGATTTTCTGGAGACTTCATCAGGCTTTATTTCTGCACTTGATGTGCAAATATGATCTAGTAAAATTCATTTTTCCTATCAATGTTCATGCTACATATATTGATAGATAAATAGCAAATGAGTAAACAGAGAGATAGATACTCAGTTTTTATTTGTTTGATTAATCATTCCTTATGCTACCATATGTAGAGTGAAACTCCATTGAATTTATCACTTTTTCATTCCATCTATATTTTGTTTTCTGAATCTAATAATTTACATTCTGCACTTATAAAATGATACTATTTCCTTTTTTTTTTTTTTTACAGTTTTTGGCCAGGAATGGTTTTGAACCCACCACCTCTCGTATATGGGGCTGGCGCCCTACTTCTTTGAGCCACAGGCACCACCCTATTTCCAATTTTAAGAAACAAAATGCTATCACCAAAATGTAGACTACATATACGTTAAAAATTTAAAACTACAGTTTAATATATTTTATAATAAGATAACCTATTTATACATATTATCTCTTCATAGTTATTAAATACGGTTATTTTCTCTTTAATTTGTTGTATTTTAAACAATTTGCCAGCTGTGTTTATTGGCAATATTTTGTATTAATTATCCTTTGGGGAACTCATTTACTTCTGAAAGAACAGATGTTGCTCCATTAATAAAAACCTCTCAGTCTCTTCAGAGAGAATAAATGATATTTATAAACCCCCAGAAATGGATTAGGTAAATGTATCTATGTTATTGAATCACTTTGCCAAAAATTTCCAAATACACTTTAATATTTAGAGTGATAACTCCGGCAAGCACCAAAATGGACACACCATGTTTAAATCGCATGTCTAAAATTAAAGTGCGAGGTGCAAGTTTACAAATCATTTATTTGCATTCCTTTTCAGTATGTTTTTTTATCATTATCAAGCAGTTTACATTGCCACCTGCACAGGACTAACTTCTGGGTATTTTGCCCCATTAGACATACGAGTACATATTTGTTTCTTTGTTTTATTAATTTATTTATGCAACTAACAAGCTTGGACTCCTTTTTTAGTAACTATTTATTTTAATGAGAACCCTGAAGCCGTTGAATATGCCCTCTCCCAAATCTACAAACTTCCCGGAGTTACTGTCATCTACTGTGTCCTTGCTTCCATCATAAGGAAGGAACTCTCTGACCTGACTTTCATTTATTTGTTCACTTCAATAAATATTTATGGAGTGTATATTATGTCAGGGTTGTTAATGCCGTGAATAAAGAGTGGACCTGGAGATAAAAACTGACTCATTGAAGTATTTATTCTTAGGCTTAGACAGACAATAAACAAATGAAGATTATATTAGTGTCTCAGTCAGAATAAGACAATTACGTTAATGCCGCGAATGCCAAGGACTAAACACACTACATGTTTATTTCCCGTCATCTCTACGCATTTAGTCTGGCTCTGCAGAGGAGCTCTGCTGATCCTAGCCACTTCCATAACCACTGGAGAATCATTTTAATATTTGCTTCAATGATCTCCACTCCAAAGGGAAGGCAGTGCTGAGAATTCCGTTTGTCTCTGGATGTGGCTACCAATAGTAACTACGTCAATTCAGATCATTCAGATCATACATCATTAACCTGTGTAAGTGTTTCAATTTACATTAGATAGATTACAAGAAAAGAATGAAGGGAGAAATGTAAAAATAGAAGGCATTATGAAAGTTTGAGAGGCTATGTTGATACCAAATGAAATAAACTTTTTAACAAGAAACATTTCTTGTAAGAAGAGGCTTTTCAAAATGCTAAAGTGGTTAATTAGGACACCCACAAAATTCTAAATTTCTGATAGAGTGATTCAAATTATATAACAATATCTAAGAAGAGAGAAAGATAGGAATTGGAAACTTCAACACTTCTCTCAATGGTTGAGACAATAGGTAGAAAGAAATGAGGATACAGAAGTCTTAGACAATATTAGGTCAAAAGGGGTCACAGTTTGTACTAAAGAAATAAGTCTTTAAATGTCAGTTTAAAAATGACATAAATTATTCGAAATAACTTATCTGACAAAAATGCGATTAATTTAAAAATCAAGAGAAACATATGTGTAAAGTCTGGAAATATTAGTTAATAGGCGACCCTAAATAACATATAAGTGAAAGAAAAAAAATTAGAAAAAGAAAATTTAAATGCTGTAAAATGAAAACCCAGCATGATAAAAATCTGGAGAATATAGCTCTGGGAGTGCTTAGAGGAAAATTTATAGTTTAAATGCATATAATTTAACAGAAGCAAGGTTAAAAAGCAATTATCCAGGATTTCTCCTTAAATGACAGGGGCTAAAAAGCATTTTTAAACCCAAAGGAAAGGAAGAAAAGTAAAGGCAAGAGTAGAAATCAGTGAAATCTAAACCAGGTATGTAACAGGGAAAATCAATGTCACCACCTACTAATCTGTTTCAACTGATCAAGAAATTAATGAAAATCTACTTAGGTAAAACATAATTCTATTAAGCTCAAAGTACAAAATCCCATACTTGTCAGTTGCACTTTAATATGGATATTTTATAACATTATTCTATAGGAAATAAAATTAAATAGCACATGGACTCCATAATCCATCAGTTAGTCCTGTTTGTGAGAAAAGTGGTATTTTAAAGCATTCTCTACATATATTCCTAACTTAGGAACCCCTCAAGATAGCTGGAGTCAATTAAAAGCCTGGAAGTTATTATAAATATTTCCTTTTTATCTACACTAAATTTCTTCAGCACTAGGAATGCTACTTTGAAGTTTTAGATACCTAATTCTACATTCTCCTGAACATAAAATTATCCCTTGTGTTGTGGGTATTTTTGTGTGTGTTTGTGGTTTAATAATATGGCAACATATTATTATAGGAAGTGGTTCTTTCCTCCCTCGTTTTATATGGTGTTATTTTGCTATCTTTTTACATAATCTTGTTCTTCAGATTTTCTTCCACTTAGAGGCAAAGGCAAGTCCAATATATGTGAAATTCAAACTCACAAATAAATTACCGTAAACCTTCAGGGATTTTGAGAGATGTTTTGGGTAATTTGGTAGCATCCCAGAGTGGAGGAGTAAATCCAACAATAGATAGAAAAGTAAGTCTGCAAGATAAATTCCACAAATCCTACACAATCCTTGACCACAGTCAGCGCAGGCTACACCGTCCACAGGAATAATTCATTCAACTGTCTGCTCAGTAGACACGTGTGTCAGCTAGAAAGTTAAAATTTCACACATATTAAGAAAGAAAGCTAGTTTTTAGGCATCTCATTTTTAAAGCCCCACTAAGTGTAGAAGTGGAAATTTGTGCTATGTTGATGTATTAGAACATTTCCTCTACCCTTAACTACACTCATTATCACATACATACGTGTTTATGTATATGTTTATACTAACATTTATATTTAGAAGGTGTAAATTAATACAAAACGCACTAGGTAAGAATTTGCCATAGTTGGTATTTCCAATCATTCACAACTAAATGATTTAATAGGCATATAAACAATGAATGGGTTTCACCTCTGTGTCATCTCACAAACTGAAAACCTATTTCATCTGGACTGGAACCTGAAACTCAAAAGGCAGAACGCTATGTTTCCCAGTAAATAGTAAGGATGTATTTTTATGATTTGTGATGTGGAATAAAAAAATGTTAAATAGTACGCAAACATAATAAACATAACAACTTACATTTATTATGTGAAGTTGTATATTTTACAACTCAGAAGAGAAGAAGTATTTATCAGAGGGCGCCGTCATAAAAGGAAGCAGGCAAGGTGCAAAGTGGTAGGTGGTATTTTTAACTGACGATGGACTGTGTGCAGAGTCCAAAGAGAATCTACAAATCAATTAATAAGGGGGGAAATGCAATATAAAAAGACAGAACATAAAAATATGCATTCCATGAGGAATGGTAAGAACTATCACACAATGCTAGTAGGTCGTAGAAGTGTAAATTATATACACATCATGTGCATGTCTTATAATGTAGCAATTCTTCTTTTACCTTTTATTTATTTATACACATGTCAACAAATACGATAGAAATATTTTTGTTGATAGTAGTGGAGTAAGACAGAAAACAATAATCCATCTATGTAGAATAAGGGCAAAGTTTTGTAATGCACAAAATAAAGAATGAAACTGCAGCTCATTTGTATGAATGTTTCATGTACATTTGAATTTTTAAAAAATATATTAAAAAGAAGCCAGAAGCTGGTGACTTTCTTTAAAAGGCCCAGCTCCCTCCCGGCAGGTAGTGAGTTCTCAGCAATGACATTGGGGATACACTGCCTCAAGAAATAAGAGATTTTCCCAAAGTGTCTTTTTCCTGTAAAAAACTGCAGTGTTTTCATCTGATAAGATGCATGTAGTTCCAAGTATGTTGTAGGAGTCAAAAAGCAACTCTCCACCAAAAGTTCTCAGCTCAGGATAATCAGCCTGCTTCACAGAAAGAGGGTGGGGCCCACAGATGACTGGGGCATTTCACCCCGCACTGCTCACTCCCTGTAGAACAAGCCGATATTGTCTCAGACACAATGAGAATGGGTCTAGAAGTGGCCATGATTTTGTTGAATTTCTCTTCTAAATTTTAGCTTCAATTTCTAACAACTTAAAAAAATCAAAAAAGGAAACACTGTCTAAATGATAAAAGGTTATTCAAACAATAAGTGTGAAAGAAAATAAAAGTTAAAAATTAAAACTTGACTCCTTACCATGCCATCTTATATGCAAATTATGGTAGCAGATTGCATTATTCTCTGGTAGTACTTTTCATATGTACGCATAAGTATTAATAGTTTGTTCCTATAATTCTGAGTCTTGATTTTTTCCATAATAAATTAGTTATAGGTGCTCTATTATCTTATACAATAGGTGTATATAGTTATAGGCTGCTAGATTATCTTACATAATAGTTTCTTTGCCGCTATACAACATTCAATTAAGTGGGTTCAACATAGTTGGAGTTTTATCATTATTGCCAATGAAAATTTGAGATTCTACAGCATCATATATATTGTAAGTTATGGGTATTTTATCATCAGCATATTCAACCCAAACTCTTTCCTAATACTTATGTCTGACTTTTAATCCTAACGGAACAATATCCATGAGTTCTAGAATTGCAGGTTTTCTTTTAATTAATTCATATTGTTTTCAAATCAGTGCTCTTTTTTCCTTACAAAGATTCCCTGACTGATGTTCTGTAAGTAATGAATATAATTGGCCGCCTAAAAACACAGGGCTATGTCTTGGATCGGTTCAGTTGTAAAACACTTATCAGCCATCAACCCATTGTTTCAGCTCCAAGGCATTTATTACTATTTCTTGTTATTACAAACCACTTTGTACAGTATACAATTAGGAAGGCTCCGAAGAATGTAGATGTGAATCCAGGAAATTGGTGAAGATAAAAATACACTACGCAGATGAATATTCATTTGCTTTGCGAAACAACTGCCAGTCAACGTGTTTCTATCCGTTTCTTAATATTAAGTCCAAATAGGCATTGGTGTTTACATACATATTAATGGATACGTACTGTTTGATTTAAAAAATGACAAAGTTAAACAGGATTTTCACAATAGTTTTGTAATGAAGACATTTTGGTAATATTACTAGAGAGACTTATAATCATATTTGGCCAATAGACTAGTTATAAAACAGGAGGAACAGGGATTATGGGATTCTAAAGATAATTGTGGCTCTTCTCACATTATTGTATGCTGAGTATATACTCAATACACCTATGAATAAAACTTCAATTTCCAAATTCCATGGAAAAAGTAATTTCCTTATAGCTAAAGATTCCAGTGTTTGTTTGAAATATTTAGGTAACTAGAATGTATCACACCTACTTCCCCCACTGCCTTTATTCACTATTTTAACTTTATCTCATGACAGAAAATATTTAATAATTTCAGAGTTACAGAGATTTTCAAATGACCTAAATTCATAAGTTTTTAATTAAATATGTATTCAGTCATCTAATGTTTTTTATTGGAGATTATGCACGGATAAGTGTTTTATCATATAACTCAACCAAATACCTACATTCAAATATCTACCCTGGCATAATGAGTGGTAATCTCTATCACTTTTGTTCTCATGGGACACACAGTTCTCGTTCAAAGTAGTATATGGTTAAGAAGGAGAGGAAAATGAGGGCTACAAAGAAGTGTGTCTCTTGCCTGTTATCCCAGCATTTTGACTTTGGGAGCCCAAGGAAGGAGGATTTCTTGAGGCCAGGAGTTTGAGATCAGCCTCGACAACATGCCAAGACCTAATCTCTTCCTACACACATACACACACACAGAGGGGTCTATGGTCATATGAGAGGGAGATTTAAAAGGAGAGCTACAAATAAGTATGAGAAAACGTGTGTAGTGTAAGAACGTGAGACGTGTGACAGGATAAGTAAGTGATCAAGACGGTTATTAGTAGTCTGAGTGTATAATAGTGAAAGAGTGATGCAATAATTCTTGGGTAGTGAACAGAAATATTTTAGATGAAAAAATAGAAACAGCTGACATACAACCAACCTGCAGCCAACATCATATTGATTAGGGAAAAACAGTAAATGCTCCACTGAGACCTGGAACCAGACAAGGTTGCCCAATTTCATGACTTTTATTCAATATAGTGCTGGAAGTTCTCACCAGGGAGATTAGGCAAGAGAAAGACATCAAGGGGGAAACGCAGAGGGGAAAGAAGTCAGATTACCACTCTTTGCTGATGACAATGATAATATCTAGAAAACACCAAGATTCAGCCAAGAGACCCCTGGAATTGATACGTAAATCCATCAAAGTCTCGGGTTGCAAAATCAATGTACACCAATCTGTAATTTTCGTGTATGCCAACAGTCGAGTTGAGAATCAAATCACAGACACATGACCTTTCAAAATAGCAAAAAAGAAAATAAAATACTTAAAAAGGGAGGTGAACGACCTCGACAAGGAGAATTATGAAACACTGAGTAAAGAAGTTGCAGCGGATGTAAATAAATGGAAAAATATTGCATGCTCCTGGATTGACAAAAATCAACATTGTTGAAATGGCTGTACACCTAAAGTGATTTAAAGATTCAATGAATCCTATCAAAATACCAACATCATTTTGTGCAGCTGTAGAAAAAATAGTATTCTTTGAATGGAAATAGAAAAGATCCAGAACAGCCAATGCAATCTTATATAATAAGAACAAGGGGGAGGCATCTCTTTACCAGGCTTCAAGCTGTGCTACGAGGCTATAGCAACATTAACAGCCTAGTATTGGCCCCCCAAAAAGTCATGGATTTCTGGATCAGAATGGAGAACTCAAAGATCAAACCATCCTCATATTCTCATATGATTTTTGACAAAACAGATAAAACCATACACTGGGGAAAATAATCCCTATTCAATAAAGGGTGTTGGGAAAATTGGATGACCACATGTACAAGACTGAAACAGACTTGCTCCTCTCACTGCTCACAATAATGAATTCATGGATAAAAAACTTAAACCCAAGGGATGAAATTGTAAGAATTCTAGAAGACAAATGTTGGAAAAAAATGTGGAAACAACCCAAGTGTCCATGAGTACATGAGCGGATTAATAAAATGTAGTATAATCATACCGTGGCGTGCCCCTCAGTACTACTCAGCAATCACAAAAGGCAATCTGATAAAAAGTGGAGACTTTGGTGTTTACCTGGATGGACTTGAAACTCATACTTCTTTGTAAAGTATCATAAGAAGGGAAAAACAAGTATCCGAGGTTCTCAATACTAGCATGAAATCAATATAGAAATAACTACAAGCCTACAAGAAAGAAAATTCAAGGACATTCTAGTGAGGAGTAGGAGGGGAAGGGGAGGAGAAGGAGGGGTGATGGATACTCTCTCACCTGATGTGCACAGTGTGAGGGTGGTCAGCACCTCTGCAGGTGAAGGGCTCAACTACAACTTGAACTTTATCTTAGACATTAAAACAGTATAGCCTAACCATGTGTACTCTCATATTAATACAAAATTTTTAGAAAATGGCAACCTAATATCTTTGTGGCATCCTGCTAGAACAGGAGATGGTTCTTCTCAGTGAAAGCATCTCTTGAACTTCTCTTCTGGGTAGCGTCTCTCCATTCTTATACAGAGAAGCAAACACATGCACTCAATATCCTGTTGGGACTAATCGATCAACACTTAGGGGCAGGTATGGGGGTAAATTTCAGTGAAAATCAAGCCTGGGGTGTGGGGAGGACGGGGTGGGTAAATTCACACCTTTGGGGTATAGTGACCACCATCTGAGTGACGGGTGCAGATATAACTTTGACTCTATCTGTACAAGAAACAATCTACACAACGTGTATACCTCCTGATAGTCTGAGATTTTTTTTTAAAAGGAGAAAAAAAATAGAAACAGGAAAATGATTCCTAGAAATTAGAACAGTGTCACGGTTTGATGTAATTTTACAGAGTATGTTCATGCACTTTGTACTAGAACGTGACGGGGCTGGAAATGTTAGAAACAGCTTTTAATTAATTTAAATGAAAATAAATTACCTGGAATGGGATCTCATATCTCCCAGAATCAGTGAGAAGGCTGAAAGCAAGCCAGGAACAAGTGTGTGTGAGCATCAGAGACTAAACTAGTTATGACACTTGTCATACCTGCGCACCTCCGTGGCTGGCATCCTACACTGCCAGGGCAGCCAGGCTGCAGATGTTACATTGCCGCCATTTCTCAACTTTTTGGTGGTTTTGCATAATTTCTTTAAGTTTCAGACTATCAGTAGTTTCACTTGATTACAGATTGTAGAAAACAAATACCCATGGATGGAAGAAGGGGATTTCTGACCCCCATGTATGTCCCTCGTGTAAGAGTAACCAACACCAAGAAAAGGTCTACTCTTGAGTGTCAATGAGTCAGGATGAGTTTCAGCTAATAAACCGAGAGAATAGTGGGTAGAAAATTGTATGCTGTTACACAAAACTTAAACTTTTGTGCATGGAATAAAAATTCATAACTCTATCATCAGCAGAATAGTTAATCTTATCAGAATTGCCTCTTAGAAATAATCTTGACATGCGGCACCTGTGGCTTAAAGGGGTAGGGTGCCAGCCCTATATACCGGAGGTGGTGGGTTCAAACCCAGCCCCGGTCAAAAAAAAAAAATGAACCGCAGGTAACATATAGGGTCCTAAATTGACCAATTGTTGATGACAGATAATTAATTCAGTTCTAGAACCACCATATTTGAAATACATTGAGCAATGAAGAATTGCAAAATTTTTTTCTAGAGTTGGGGACATACCTTTGAGAATCTTTATATAGGGAGCAGTAATATTCCAGAGACACACACAGGAAAATAAGCAGGTGAGAGACGTAGCCAAAACCAAGATGCGACAGACTCCAAAAGAATAGATTTCCAAGAATTAGCAGAGAGGCAACTGGGTTCTGTGCTTTTGATATCCAAGAAAATAAGAAGTGAGGATGTGCAGAGGTCCCTGACATCATTCCCATGATGTTTCTTCCAAGTAGTAGCGAGAAATTACAGTGCCAAGGGTTAAAGATGAATTTATGGTCACGGAGATTAAGAGGCAATGCTTAATATTATTTTCCAGAATAAGGAAAGATGAGTAGACGGTAACTTGAAAAGAAGGACCATTGTTTAAAACGTAACCTTACTAGCAGTGTTACGCTAATACAGACAGTTGGTTCACTCCTTCCAATCCTGGTTTAGTCCAGCCTGATTTAGGCCTTTTATTACACAGGCTAATTTACTGTGGTTTAAATTATGCACTATATAAGAATTCATAAATTTATTGCTTACTCATTTAGTAAAAGTTAATGGTAGTCATGATAAAAATATGAACTATTTATGTTTAACCACACTTAATATATAACGATGACTGAGGATACTATATTTATGTGGTAGGGCTGAATTTTATGCAAATGCTTATAAACTAGCATAATATAAAATGAGTTAATATGTTTGAAAGATAATAATTTGAAATAGATTAGGGTTTGAAATTTCACTTTAATAGCTGCTGACAGCGTACGGAGGTTTCTTTCATAATCATCCTCGGTATTAAACATGGATTTATTTTGTTGAAAATATTTGCATAATAAAAGAAGAAAAAAGTAAAAAGAAAGTACTAAGAAAAGGTATTATATTCAGCCTCTATAAAGAACAATGCTTACCTGTGACTTCAGACTTTTTTAGTTGATTCTGGAAATGGTAAACAAACCTTTGACATAATTTAGTGCATATTTTATAAAACAATCTCTGTTAGTCTCTGTTCACAGAAGAGGCACACATTTGTGTGTATCACAAAACGTTGTCATACACACACACATATGTACATATGTATGTATATATTTGTGTGATATATATATATATATATATATATATGTAGAGAGAGAGAGAGAAGGGCTTATATAAATCAGAACAGAAAATGGGCAATGAGAACAATTTTTTAAAAATCAGTGACGAATGCTGCATATCCTGTTTAATTATCTGAATTAATTCTTCCAGGGAGGGAAAGAAATGAAAGAAACATTTGTGCTGTTGACCAGAAATATTAAATTCTATTCTAAAGTTAACTTTGACCTGCCTATGCAGCATCTAGATGGAAGATCAGAATAGACAACTGGATATATTAATTAATAATGACAGGAACAATCTGAGATTACCTGCACATAAATGATATTTAAGAATTATGAAAATAGTAAGTCATTTAAGAAGAAAGTTTATTAAGAGAAATAAGGCATATCTAGTCAGTCCTGACAGAGGGTGAAAGTATCAGCGTAAAAATACGTGTAAAGATTATACTCCCCGGATTGGAGGAAAACAGACATTGGATGAATCACTGTAGACTTAGCACTTGAACTGAATCTACTTGATTAGGAATTTAAGATTGATTGAATCTATTTGATTATATGATTTTGCTCCCTACAAAACCTGTAGTTGATTAGATATATGATGTCTCCCTGAAAATAAGACACTGTCTTACATTTATTTTTTCTCAAGAAGACACACTAGGGCTTATTTTCAGGGTATGTCTTCCTTTCCATGTGGAAATGCAGGGCGTGGCTATGCAGATATGCTGCATAGATGGGTGTGGCTATGCAGATATGATGCCCATCACTAGGTCTTATTATCAAGGTAGGGCTTATATTTAACAAATGCATAGAAATCCTGCTAGGGCTTATTTGGGGGGTAGGTTTTATTTTGGGAGAAACAGGGTAGAAGTGAGAAAAAATTATATTTGAGTTAAAGGATTATTATTATTTTGTGAGACAAGTAAATGAGAGATAGAGAAATGCATTGATGTAAAAGCAGATGTTAAAGACGTGTTTAAAATAGTAAATCACGTGATTCCACATGAAAAACAGCAGAAGTGAAGGGCTGTGTCGGTCTGTGTGTTAGAATCTTAATGTGGTGGAAGTTGTTCAGGGGACCCAGCATCTGAGCAAATGAGCCTGAGGCAGAGGAACACTGTTAGAACAGTGAGGTGCTTGTTGACAGGACTAAAGGCAGTATGCTTACTGCAATAGGACAGGATGTATCCCAGGAACTGAGGTACAGAAATCCAGCACATGTAATTGAGAGTTTTGTGTTGAAGGGCGAAGAAAGATGCAAATTGTCTGTATTTCTGTTATCAAGCTAATTGAGAAGGACAAGCTAAAATTAATTAATTTCAAGGAAAATATTCCACACAGATAAGTCGATCCTTTTCAGTAACTGAGGCTAAAAACTGAACATAATTGTTCTGTCTGCTCTCCCTTTGGCATCCATGCAAAGCTTCAGCAAATTCTTTCAGCAGCTCTGCTACAAAGTTTGCCTTGGAACCATTATGGCCCCTTCCACTTCTACCATTCTAGACAAAGTCGCCATCCTCTCAGCTGACTTGCCACTGTCCACTGGTTGATCTCCCTGCTTCCATGGCTGACCCACTGTGGCTAATTCTCCCCAGAGCAATAGCAGTCATATTTTCAAAATCCAGTTTCTGTATTTTCCTGTTTAAAACCTTCCCGTGCTTCCCAGCCCACTCTGTGTGGGAACTGACATCATTACCAAGGACCGTTACTTTTCCTCATTGTAGCTGCCCACCCCCAACCCCTGCTACGGCCAAGGAGCCCCTGACTGCTCCCAAGTCTCAGCAGGCACATCCCTGCTTCAGGATACGTGCACCTGCTGACCTCTCTACCTGGTTCCCTGAGGTCCCCACACCTGCATGGGTCATGCTCTCCTGTCCTTCCAGTATCCACTCAAATATCACCACCTTGGTTACCACTGTGTCTACCCCATTTGAAACTGAAACACACATCTCTACATCTGTTTATCTGCCTTGTTTTTCTTTAGAGCACGTGTGGGTATAAACCACATCATATTATTTGGTGTGTTAATCGTGTTTACTATCTCTTCACCCACACTAGAATCTGATTTCAACAACAGCGTATTTTGATTTTTTAATAAACTTTAACTTTTCCTTTGTTGCCAGAGTTTATAAAGGTAGCACCATTAGTTATCAATAGGCATTTATTACGTGAGCAGATGAATAAGTATACTGAGCCATGAAAAATGTGTACAAGTTTAACATATTCTTTAAGAAGGATAAGTGGCATTTGTATTTATATCTTGAGCATTAAAAAAATCAATCAGTATCCTAATTAATTAACAAGGAAAACGTTTTGGAATAAAAGTAAATATTTTTTCTGACTGGTTTTCCCATGAGAGGAGATAGATGGCAAGCACTTGATCACAATTATTTTAAATTCTGAGCTTATGTTCCCACAAAGAGATGATTTTTTGACACTGAGTGGTCTGAAAATATTCTGCTAAAATATTTGCATAAATGCAAAATATTAATACATTCATCTATTGAACTCCGATGTAAATCTTACAAGTTGCATCGCACAGTGGTCCAAAGAGGCATCCACAGTTGTGATTTGAGTGTTTTAATCCACCATGAAATTACTGAAAGAAAAGCGGAAGCCAACTTTGCTCTGACAAATGAACTCTTTTCAATTAATATTTTGAGTAAATGGTGTATGTCTCCAAAAGTCCCCAAATGCCATGAATGAATGCACAGGCTCATGGCCTAGATTCATCTGGCATTTCTCTTGGAAACCACATCTTATTTTCATAATCAAGGCCTCCCACAGAAGGGTCTCAGGTTGGACAGGCGCCGGCTGCCTCTACAGCAAGCCAACTAATTGCTGGGATAGCAGATGGGTCTATTCAATCCTTGTGCCTCTCTGCAAATGAAGGCTAAACAAGTCTCAAACTAAAATAAAGTATCCCCCCAAATCAGCACTTGATCAAATTAGACATAGACATATATAGAATTTTCATTCTTCTCAATTATCATCTTTCTCAATTGTAGGAAATTAGAAACAGAAAATTGCCTAAGTTGAGAAAAATCTCTGCAAAATCCTATTGTGGGAACATTGGTACAAACCCACCTGATGAAAATAAATAAATCTAAAGCATCAGGGCCAGTAGTAATTAAATATCTGTTGGCCTAGGCAAAAGTTGTTTCTTTTTGTTTCAAATTTAAACTGTTACAGGGATATGATAAGTAGTATATCACAGAGGTCCTAACAGTGTTTGATATTAAGTAACACTGATGTTACTTTTTTTATTATTTTTGTATTTATGTTTAGGAACTCTAGATGTTAAAAAGAGTTTCTAAACATAAAAAAAAATAAAAAATTACTCTTTTAATTACTTCTTTAATTTTTTTATTGTTAGGAACTCTTTTAACATCTCATAAAATATTTGGATAATTTTTCATAGCAAAATGCTAGGGTCTCTCCAATTTATTAGTTTGTTCATGAAATCTTCAGTGACTCAAGAGGCCTGTAAGACTCGTTCAGTCTTACTTGACCCACAGTCAGGAATCGTCAATTGCCTGTCACTACCTGCAAGTTTACAAAGATGAATTCTGAATTATCCGCTTGAAGTTCAAGGTGCATTTCTAGGCTGATCACAACAGTGGGCTGCAGTGGGAGTGAGCTCTAAATTGTTCAGACATCTTCGTATTAGGAGACCGGGTTGGTAATGAGGAAAAAATATTAAAATGATGGAGAAACTCATCTGTGATTATTGTGTGACTTACCTTGAGCCAGCCAGCTATCATAATTTATGTCTGTTATATGTGGACATCAATGAACCTCTTGCTAATAGTTTCTTTGCAGAGTAGAAGTGCTGATTTCTGTTAGTTCACAGGTAAGGTTCAACCTATCCCAGTCCCACCTGGGACACAGTCCTACATAAATAATAGATTAATTATCTTAGGTAGGCACATCATGAGTTACCTGAGTTATCCGTTTACTATTAAACATAGACATATATAGAATGTTGTCATGTATAGAAAATTCTATATATGTCTACCTCCTAATTTATATTTATAAAGTAATTTATACTTATACTTTATGGCTTATATAACTTGCCAATAACAAACGTGTTTAATAACTTGTAAATAACATCAATATTTAATGATGAATACTTGAGAATTTCTAGAAACTTTTCACTAAATATCACATTTTATAACCTCCTACTTGTCACTACTCTGTCTTACCATTTTTTAGTTGACACATAATAGTTTCACTTATTCGTGGGGCATATCATGATGTATAACATACAACGTGTGGTCAGTTCTGGGTACTTAACGTATCTGTGATCTGAAAACAGGTATCATACGTTTGTGTGGGAAACATTTGACGTCCTACTCCTGGCTGCTTGGGACTACCTACTATTGCTATTGGCACCATCTTTCTAAAAGTTCAGTTGTTGAACAAGGATTCTACAAGTCTAATAAGTCTACAGGCAGTCCCAGGGTTATGAATGAGACAGGTTTTGTAGTTTTGTTCTCAAGCTGCACTTGGGTGGGTTGGTGTATTTCCCTATCACAGGTAACACCCTCCATGCATCAAGTGTGAGCTGTGTGTACGTTGGACGCTTGTGACTTGGGGACTCCCTGTATTTATTCTCTAACCATATTTCTGCTGATTCATAGATTTTACTAGAACACAACCTATAGATTCATCAGAATACATGTTCAACAAAAAAATTATGTATTTGGGGGCTGAAGAATTTCCACTTATTTAACCCATTGAAATATCAGAAAATTTAGCTATCAGGATAAATCTACTTAAAATGTTGTAAGGCAGAGATATGGAAAATGTATATCACTAATTATTCATCCTCCAAAATTTCCCTCCTCTGCCCCTTTACCGATCTGCCTCACTGGCAACTTCATATACTGACTTCTACTTATGATGACACTGAGTTCCCCACAAGATTTTCAAATGCTGTATTTTACTGCACAGGAAACCTTGTCTCAGTCTCAGGCACTGCCTCAAATTCAAATGATCACCTCAAATCCACGATTAACCTTTTCACTTACGTTGACCTTGAAGAGTGAGAAATGGCAAGAATCAAAGGGAATGAACACATCTCGTAAAAAAATGAAGAAAAAAATTGAAAAGTCATTTACGTATTGAACTGTATAGGATACATTCATAATTATTTGGTCTATAAAACTTTGACTTTTTTATACCTCCCCATAATCTCTAGAACCAACTTCCCTATTTTACGAGAAGTCACGTGGGACCTTACTAAAAATTTCATTAACTGTAAATCAGCTTGCTTATAAAATAGCACATCTTCTCAATACTTTGATTTACCTTTTATGAATACCTTGTTTTGGTCGGTGAGTAATAATTATAATTTCCTACATATTATTGATAATTTTTTAGTTGTTTTGCATATTATCCTCATTGTTTCTCTCACTGGTGACCAGATGCCCAGACCCCAGACCCTTCTCTTATTTCCATAGGTCCCGTCTCCAACTGATCTCCCCCAGATTTTTTGCGCTGTTGTCTTATTGTCAGCTAGTTTATCCCTGACAACTATCAATAAACTAAGTCTCAATCTAAATACTACCTCATTTGTTAAGAGCAGTTTGCCCAGGACATAAAGCCCACACCCACAAAGTCACTCTCCTCCACGTCCATCTATCAATTCTATTCGCAGAACTCCTCAGAGTGGAACAGTGCCGGCCACATATTATACACTAAGTAAATATGTTTAACAAATTAAAGAAACAGAGCACTGTTGCCAAACCTTTTAAGGCACTTTTCAAACAGGATAAACTATTGATTTTTGTGAAACCTCTTTCCCTAAAACACTTTTAGAACTATCACCTGAGTAGTCTGGTCGGTAGCTTATGACACTGATAGATTTTTAAAACCATAGAGAACAGCGTTCTCCCGTGACCACCTCACCGTGGATAATAAATCCTTACACGGAATTCATTTTTATTGTCAAGGCCTGGAAGATTAATGGCTGTTAAGAACTAGACAGAATAAAAGTGATCAAATGAGGAAGAGCTACTGCCTGTTTTATGGCCTTTTGTACTTTATGGAAGAGATAAAAAATGGAGGAAGGCGCTATCTAAGAAGAGAGTTAAAAGTCAGAAGTGTCAGTGATGGATTTCTGAGGCCCATCTCACAACAGTTCAGGAGGACCAGAGTTCTTCCTGCAGCTCACGGCAGCACTTGGACACTGTCAATTAAAATTCAGTAAGACGGTTGCACTGATGTTTCTTTAGAGCAACACCATCTCTATACAAAGAATAAGAAATATTATACTTTGTGTACTCACAACTGCAACTTGAACTTCACTGTAGAAACCCAAACAATGTAACCTAATCATTTCTACCCTCATATAATCTAAAAAACATAGACTCACACACACATATGTACAACAAGGAGCGCCTGGTTTGCAGCTGAGAATATTTA
>CAUYTI010109851.1:0-100521 GCA_963575145.1 Galago senegalensis | reverse complement strand
AAAAAATGGCCAGGCATTGGGGCGGGTGCCTGTAGTCCCAGCTACTTGGGAGGCTGAGGCAGGAGACTCGCTTGAGCCCAGGAGTTGGAGGTTGCTGTGAGCGTGATGCCATGGCACTCTACCCAGGGGGACAGCTTGAGGTTCCATCTCAAAAAATAAAATAAAATAAAATAATTTGAGGTGGAACAGAAACTTAAGCAACAAGAGCAAAACTTTTAGATGGAAAAAGAACCCCTTCTCAAATGTTAACATTTTCATTCATGTCAGAAATATCCCTTATCAGGGGTAGACACATGTTCAAACCATAAAGTTCCTTTTTAACAGATCAATCGCAGTAACAGTGCCAAAGGAAACCCCAGGATGCTAACTCTGAGGATCCATGTCTTACAGCCTACTGATAACCTTTCAGCTTCACAGATAAAGATAACAGTCAGGTATCTAAGAAAGTTGCACCATCCCAGAATTTCAGTTCACATAGATTTGTTTATTTGTTGAAATTTGACTATTCATTGCCTTGCTCCAGGCAAAATTAAAAGCAACTAGTTTACTTACTCTCATTTTGAATGTTTTAAATGAATTAGAACTCATTCCACTGCTCTTGAGTACTATAGAATTTGGCTTATACAATAACAGCATTTTTCTCTATACACATCATGGAGGCAACCTCTCTTTCATTGGAAGAGAAATCATCTCTTTGATTACAACCATTTAGTATTAACCAAATGCAGGAACTGAAAACTGATAGTTTGGAATCACTACGTTTCAGGAGGAAATGGTCGTGACCATATTTAGATTGTGATGAAAGAAAAGGTGCAATTTTATGATTCATGTTCCACCTGTCAGCAGGCAGCAGTGATCTAGGGAGAAGCTAGAAAGTCCAGGGTAGTGATAAGAGGATTACAGAGACGTAATGAGGATGGAGTAGAGAGCTATGTCATGGTCTTGGGCAAGTCACTTCACCATTCTTACCTAAATACCATGTTTCCCTGAAAATAAGACCTACCCAAAAAATAAGCCCTAGCAGGATTTCTAAGTATTTGTTAAATATAAGCCCTACCCTGCTAATAAGACCTAGTGATGGGTATGGCTATGCAGCATATCTGCATAGCCATGCCATGCATTTCCATGCAGAGTTGTAAGGAAGACTGGAATACCTTTTATCTGCCACAGCTCCTTTCTCCAAGCCATTGGCACTTGTGTGGGTGCACGTGTGGTAACTTCAGTCACAGGCATCCTATTGCACACGTGTGAACGGCTAAGGGAAAGGAGTTCACATATCACTAGCGCCAGCCCCACTAACAAGGTGGGCTCCCCCTGTCAGGTTCTAGAAGAAGATGACTTAACTGTATTTGAATAAATGTAGATTGTTGTATTATACTTAATAAAAATAAGACATCCCTGAAAATAAGCCCTAGTGTGTCCTCTTGAGAAAAAAATAAAGATAAGACAGCATCTTATTTTGGGGGAAACACAGGCATAAAATGAACAATAGCTCTCTTCTCAGAATTAAAGAGTACATGTCTGATGGAGCAAAAATCAAATGTTAAAAGCATATAGCATCACATAGCCTCCCCTGTGTAAGGAGAGCTGAACCAGGAATAAGCAAAATCCCCACAACAGCCAGTGTCTGTCAGGAGAAGTCACAGCAAGATCAGACTCTTACATCAGGAAACTGTTCTTATTTGCAAGTTCTACAAATGGGAATTTCAGGTTCTGGAGTTTTATTTGGTTTGAAATGAGGTGAGAGATGGAGGAGGAGGGAAAGATCACAAAGGGAGTTAGCCAAATGCCACAGAACTCAAACATGCCTAAATAAATTACCTCTCAAACTCTACCTCTACCCAGTTCTTCTCTTTTTCATTACACTTTTAATTGACACATAATGATTAGGCATATTTATGGGGTACAGTGTAATATTTCAATACCTCTGTACAATGTGTAATGATGAAATCAGGTTAACGAACATACTCATCACCTCAAATATTTATCATATCTCTGTGTTGGGAACATTCCAAATGCTCTCTCCTAGCTATCTGAAAATACAGAAGAAATCATTGTTAACTATATTCACCAGTCAGTGCTGTAAAGCACTAGAATATATTCCTCCTATCCAGCTATAATTTTGTGTGCATTAACCAACCTCTCCCTATCTCTGTATCCTCCACCCTTGCCAGCCTTTGGTTACCACAATTCTCTACTTCTAAGAAATCAATGTATTCAGTTTCCACATATGAGTGAGAACAAACAGTATTTATCTTTCCATTCCTGGCTTATTTAACTTAACATGTTATGTTCCTGGCATGACAGGATTTCTTTTTTTTTTTTAAGGCTAGTTTTTTTCTTAAATTTCAGAATATTACAAGGGTACGTATGTTTTGGTTGCATAATTTGCTTTTGTACATTTAAGTCACAGCTATTAAGTATGCCCTTCAACCCAAAAAGTGTACATTGTACCAAGTAGGTGTAGATTTACTGAAATCCTCCTCCTCTCTCTCATCTATTTGATTTATTTTGAGTTGTACACATATGGAAAGTAAAGAGTTGATAGATTAGTTAAAATTTAGTATTGAGTACATGTGTTCTCTTCCCATTCTTGTCATACTTCATTTAGAAGAATGGTCTCCAATTCTATCCAGGTTGTTATAAAAGATACTAGATCCCCATTTTTTATGGCTGAGTAGTACTCCATGGTATACACATATCACACTTTATTAATTCATTCATGTATGTTGAAGGGTTTTTGGGTTGTTTCCACATCTTTGCATTTGCGAATTGTGCTGCTGTAAACATTCAAGTGCAAGTGCCCTGTTTATATATTGTATTTTTTTCCTTTGACTAAATATCTGGCAGTGGAATTGCTAGATCAAATGGTAGGTCTGCTTTTGGTTCTTTGGGGTATGTCCATACTACTTTCCATAGAGACTGTCCTAGTACGCAGTCCTACCACCCGTGTACAAGTGTTCCTTTCTCTCCACATTCACACTAGTACTTGTTTGGGGGCTTTTTATAAAAGCCATTCTCACTGGGGTTAGGTGATATCTCTTGTGATTTTGGTTTGCCTTTCCCTGATGATTAGAGATATTGAGCATTTTTTCATGTTTCTTGGCCACCATTAGACAATCTACATTTGAAAAGCTTCTGTTATGTCTTTTGCCCATTTTTAAAAGGGATTTCATTCTTTTATGACTGAATAGTATTCCATTGTGTATGTATATCACATTTTCTTTGTCATTCATCTATTGATGGACACTTCAGATGATTCAGTATCTTGGTGATTGTGAATAGTGCCGTGATAATCGTGAGAGTGCAGACATCTCTTTGACACACTGATTTCCTTTCTTTTCACTATATGTGTGGTAGTAGAATTTCTGGATAATGTGGTAGTTTTCTTTTTAGCTTTTTGATAAACCTCCATGCTGTTTCTCATAATGGCTGCACTAATTTACATTCTGACCAACAGTATTATAAGAGTTCCTACTTCTCGGCATCCCTGCCAGCATTTACTAATTTTTGTCTTTTTTATAAGTCATTCTAACTGGAGTGAGATATCTCATTATGGTTTTGATTTTTATTTACCTAATGATTAGTGATGTTGAACTTTTTTTTATACACTTCTTGGCCCCTTGCATGTCTTCTTTTGAGAAATGTCTATTCAGATAATTTGTCCATTTTTAATTGGGTTATTTGGGATTTTCCTGCTGACTTGTTTGAGTTCCTTCTCATTCTGAAAATTAATTCCTTGTCAGATGACTGATTCACAAGTATTTTCTTTCATTCTGTAGACTATCTTTTCATTCTGTTGTTTCTTTTGCTGTGCAGAAGCTTTTCAGTTTGATACACTCCCATTTGTCTATTTCTGCTTTTGTTGCCTGTGCTTTTGAAGTCTTCCCCATAATATATTTGCATAGACCAATGTCCTAAAACATTTCTCCTATGTTTTCTTCTAATAGTTTCATATTTATTAACTTATTTCTTGAATCCACTTTAGGTTGATTTTTGTACACAGTGGAAATGGAGGTCTAGTTTCATTCTTCTGCATGTGGATATCCAGTTTTCCTGGCACCATTTTTTAAAGAGAGTGTCCTTTACACAATGTTCTTGGTACCTTTCTAAAACATCAGTTGGCTGTAAACACATCTTTTTTATTTCTGGGTTCTTTAGTCTATTTCATTGGTCTCTGTGTCCGATTTTATGCCAGTACCATGTTGCTATAGTTACTATAGCTTTGTAGTATATTATGAGGTCAGATAGTGTCATGCCTTCAGCTTTGTTCTTTTTTCTCAAGATTGCTTTGGCTATTTAGGATCTTTGTAGTTCTATGAATTTTAGGATTATATTCACTCTGTGAAGAATATCATTTCTATTGTTTTATTGTTTGGGGTTCATTGAGGGTACAAAGAATCAGGTTACACTGATTGCATTTGTTAGGTAAAGTCCCTCTTATAATTGTGTCCTGCCCCAAGAGTTGTTCCACACACCATAACCTCCATCCCCTTCACTCCTTCCCTCTTCCCACTCCCTCATTCCCCTGCCCCACATCTTGAATTGATTTGAGTTTTTCTCTTATGAGGGTATGTATTAAATAATCTACTGGCTTCATATTAGAATTGAGTACATTGGATTCTTGTTCAACTCAATCCAAAAGATGTACAGTCTCCATCTTTTTAATGGCTGAATAGTATTCCATGGTATACACATACCATAGCTTGTTAATCCATTCCTGGGTTGGTGGGCATTTAGTTTGTTTTCACATTTTGGCAATTGTAAATTAAGCTGCAATAAACAGTCCAGTGCAAATGTCCTTATGATAAAATAATTTTTTTCTTTCCAGGTAGATGCCTAGTAATGAGATCGCAGGAACAAATGGGAGGTCTAGTTTGAGTTCTTTGAGTTCTTTAATGATTCTCTATACCTCCTTCCAAAAAGGCTAGTTTGCAGTTCCACCAGCAGTGTAAAAGTATTCCTTTCTCTCTACATCCACGGTAGCATCTGCAGCTTTGAAACTTTGTGATGTGGGTTATTCTCATCACTGAGGTTAGGTGATATCTCAAGGTAGTTTTGAATCATTTGTATTTTAGTAGGAATTGCACTGAATTTATAGATCACTTAGGTAGTATGGTCACTTTAACAATAATAATTCTAATCCATGAACATGGAATGTCCTACTTTTGTGCATGTGTCCTCTTTAATTTTTTTCATCAGTTCTATAATTTTCATTGTAAAGTTCTTTTATCCTCTTAAATTTATTCATATTTTCTTTTTTGTAGCTATTATAAATGGGGTGGCTTTTTGATGTCTTTTTCAGCTAGCTTGTTACTGCTATATGTATAGACATGCTACTAATGTTTGTATATTAATTTTGGATCCTGCAAGTTTACTGAATTTGTTTTTCATTTTTAAGATGTTTTTCCCCACTCATTTATTCTTTGAAGGTAGGTGTTTGGGATAAAGATGTCCAAACCTTTTTTACTATAATATCCTACATAGGGGGTCGAGCTCTTCCCTTTGGAACGTAGGGATACTTACCAACAAGCTTTTTTTTGAGGGTCTTTGAACTTCAGTGAAAAATGAGTTTTAGTCTCATTTCAATAACCTATTTCATATTTCAGAACCTTGTTAGGACCACATTAGGACTCAAAGGGTCACTTCAAACTGTCTAGTGTCAGGGAAAACCAGTGTGTGACAGAGCAGAAAGGTTGAGGACCATGTGCCTGTAGGAGGGGTTCTTCCAGACTAGCTGCAGAGTAGACACCTGGGCATTGCCCTTGGAGACATAAAGCTCCTTCTTAGGTGAAAGTTTTGAACAGATTAAGTTCTCCAGATAGGAGAGGTTTCACTGATTTCACTAAGTCCATTCTCTACAAATTACCTTCTGAAGACCCCTCTTTCTCTAAGCTTTGACAGGTCAACTATAGACACAATCCCCTTTTTGGCTCTGTGTGTCATCAGATTTGAGGTTTTCCTTCAAGAAAACAAAAAGCTCACATTTCTCAAGTCACTTATACACATCATGAACTATAGCCGTCAGCATATTAAATGCAAGGGGATGGATGTAAATGAACATAAACCATCACATGTTCACACGTATACAATGGAGTCAATTAAGTAAATGCGCTCTTATTCTCTATCTCCAAACCACCTTCTCCCTCCATGTATCATTACACAAAGCCTCCCAGAAGGACCAGTCACAGAACTTCAAAGCTGGATGTGTCCTCAAACACTATCTGCTGAGACCTTGCCCAGATGACTTTGTCTTTCTGCGTCTCAGGTTCTTCATCAATAAACTGAAGGTTAAAATATTGCCCACCTAGGGCAGTGCTTGTGGCTCAGTGGGTAGGGTGCTGGCCCTATATACCGAGGGTGGCGGGTTTGAACCCGGCCCCAGCTAGCTAAAACAGCAGTGGCAACTGCAACAACAACAAAAAAAAAATAGCTGGGCAGGGCGTTGTGGTGGGTGCCTGTAGTCCCAGCTACCTGGGAGGCTGAGGCAAGAGAATTGCTTAAGCCCAAGAGTTGGAGTTTACTGTGAGCTGTGACGCTACAGCACTCTACCAAGGTCAACAGAGTGAGACTGTGTCTCCAATATATATATATATATATTGCCCACCTAAACAGTAATTGTGAAGACTATGTGTGTGCTCAATTAATATCAATCTGCTCATTTGCATTGACAAAATTGAGATCCAGCAAAGTCAAGAGATGTGTCCAAAGTTAGTGATAGTGACAGGGAAAAAACCCCAATGTCTCCTGAATCCTGGTGTGTGCTGTGTAAGACAATGGAGCCAGTTTCCCCTGACCCAGTGAACTTTTAAGGCCTATAACTCATGGTTCATATTAAACATGTCATCACTTAATTTTGGCATACAAATTTTCCAGTTCTGTGAGAAAGGTAGTCCTCTATCTCCAGACACTAAGCTAAGAACTCAGAGAAGATGAGCCATAGCCCACAAGATGAGGGCTGAGAAACAGGAAACCTCCATGCTGCCAAGAGGCACAATTATAAACCTCCACCACCAGCAGCTTCTGAAGTTGAGTAAGTAAATAAACAACTGGTGGTAGAAAAATAACAAACTGGCTTGAAGTAAACATTGTGCCCAGATATAAAACTGACTTTTGTTAGTGTTTACAATAACTCCGCTGATGAAACCAAGTTCCAAGTTCCTGTATTATACACCAGTATCCCAGCCTGCTCACTGATCCTTGCCTCAAAATAAAAGAAAGACAAAAAGAAAGACAGAAAGAAAGAGAGAAAGAAGGAAAGAAAGAAAGAGAGAGAGAGAAAAGGAAGGAAGGAAGGAAGGAAGGAAGGAAGGAAGGAAGGAAGGAAGGCAGGCAGGCAAGGCAGGAAGGCAGAAAGAAAGAAAGAAAGAAAGAAAGAAAGAAAGAAAGAAAGAAAGAAAGAAAGAAAGAAAGAAAGAAAGAAAGAAAGGGAATCTGATATTAGTTAAGTGGAACCCTATGACATTGCCAATCTTCAACCACTTTTGACCTCCAAAAATGGCAATTTAATTTGGTTAGACCTATAACATGTCAGGGTTTAAAGTAGTGCCTTTGCTTGTTTAGATGGTCTGTCTTTATTTACACTATAAAAGCATATTATAATAGCACATATTTATAGGAAACTTGAAAAATTTAGAACAAAATCACATAGAATTCCACTACATGATAACATTGTTATTTTGTGCATCCATTTTCAGCATTTTGCAAACATATTTAAAGATTTATAATTATTAATATGCAAGTTTTTAATTATGCCTTAAAATAATTCTTCATCTACAGTAAGGGGAAATTGCATTGGACTATCTCTAAAGATTCCTTTGGTTTTATCATTTCGTCTCTATAGACAGATTAATTTGAGAACACTTTATTTGATCAAAACACAAATGTCAAGTGTTTTGTTTTCTAGTGGCTTACTGCTCGTGCCGTGTTTAACTATGGGCTTATAACTTTCACTAGAGAATGTTTCCCATGAAAAAGGGCTTCATGTGAGCTATCCCTTTCAGGCATGAGGCCCAATTAAACAAATTTAAATATTTATCCAAAAAAATTTCACTCAAAAGAAGTTGTATTTATTCCTCCAGCATAAAATTCATATTTTAAAATGCAAATGCCCTACATTACTGAAAGAGCAGTGTCACTGAAATGTTAGAAGCTGGGCCTATGTAAGGAGAATCTGGGATGTATTCTGATGGCTTGTTATTCAGTTTGCATTATTGTTTCAGATTCACAAATTAGTCTACACATATTATTCCACGTCAGTCTTAGAAAGGATTCCACAGGGTCAATATCACCCTCCCTTTATAGACAGGAACAAAACGACCTTTATAGACAGGAGCAAAGCTGGTTGCAGCACCTGTGCAGAGCCCGCCGAGCATGATGGAGGTGGTGAAGGAGCTGCCTGTGGCCCTGAGCTCAGGGGAGGCATCATCAGCTTAGAGTAATGATCTTTCAGTCTGGAAAGGAGCCCAAAGGGAGAATAAGCAACATCTTCCTGTGTTTAGATGGTTTTCCTCAAACTTTGTGACTTGAGAGCTAATAAAAACACAAAGGCCCTGGCTCACTGAAGGAGGATAGTGCCTGGACCTCTGAACTTGTATCAAATTCCCTGGGTGATTTTGATTCGCCCCAAAGCGTGTGTGTACATATCATAGCAACTATCTGTTTGCATGTGTACTGAGATAAATTCCTGAAGTTTAAATTGCAGTAGGAAGCATTTTGCTTAGATGAAAGAGCAAAAGAGGAAAGGAGGGAGGAAGTTTCTACCCACTGAAATGGCTTAGCAGGGGACAGGGGACAGCAGTGGTTCTCAAACTTTAGTGTGTATCAGCATTGCTTGGAGGGCAGCTTAAAACAAAGTGCTGGGTCCCACTTCCAGAGTCTACACTTTGCTGGGTCTGGAGTGAGGCCCTAGGATTTATGTTGTGACAAGTTCCCAGGGCCTGCTGGTGCTGCCATTCCATGGGCTACTTGAGACCATTTGCTGTAGCCAAGCACATTGGCTTTAACCCTGGTGTGGCACTAGAATCATCTAGGATGAGTTGTTTAAGTATCATCAATGCTAGGGCCTCCCCACCCCCCAGCAGCTCTGATATAAGAGCCCTTCAGTGGAGGTCTGGAAATGGGTAAGTCTTAAAGCCCTTCCAGGTGTTCCTAATGGGCAGTCAGGGCTGACCCACTGGGACTGAGGCTTCTGTGTGGGTGGGGGAGTCACTGTCAGTCTCCTGGGTCATCAGATTTAATCACATTCGTCTGACTGTCTGTTCCCAGAGGCAGGTGAGGGCAATGTACCAGGTGATCTTGTTAATGTCCTTTTCCCCACTCAGAATCTTCGCTGTGCTTAGGATGCTTTTAAAATGCGTGTAGGTGATACTGGGAAAACAGTACCTAGAAGTTCAGGCTCCGTGGATTTTTTCTTTTAACAATGCTGCCCTCTAGTGTCCTTATGTATAGCAATCATGTGAAAACCCACCTCAGCTGTCCTATTAGATAGCTAAGCAACTTGGGGGATTTTTCTCTGACATTAAAAAAAAAACTAAGTTAACATGAATTAAATTTTAATTTGTTGCAGCATGAATCTCCAGCTGTGGCCTCTCAGTTCTCCTGCAATTTCTCCCCCCTTTTTACAGCCTCTTCCAAGGACCAGAACTCCTGGGGTCCTTTCCCCATTCCACCAAGCCCTTCTCTCCAGAATCAAAGGCCAAACAAATCATTGAGAAAGAAATTAACAGCAAGGAAAGGAAGTGGGCAAGGGGTGTCCTGCAGAAATTCTCCTCATCTTTTCTTCACTTCTCACACCCACCTCTTTGTCACGTGATTCACAGTTTACTGAGACCAGAGTTCATCAGACCTGAGCTCCCATGTCTTCCCATGCTGAGTTCTACAAACCCATCTGGTCCCACCACCTTGGCAGAAGTGTCCTCACCTCATCTCACCTGGTCAAGTCTCTCTCCCCGTTCCTTCCCAACCCTCTAATCCAATCTAATTAAGAATGCCGCAACCCTTTAATACAGTTCCTGTGGGTCACGACCCACAGGTTGAGAACCGCTGCCTAATCTGTTTTATCAATAATTCCCTCTCTAGATTATCCCCATAACATATAGGCTCATTCTTACATCTTACATCTTTAAAATAAAACTCTGCTTTGGTTTTGAACACCCTCCAGTGACTGTCCTCCTTCTCTGCTCCATTCACTTCCAAACTTGTTGAAAGAGTCGCCTACCCAGGTCATGTCTAAGCCCCCACGGACCTCCCATTCCTGCACTGGTTCCAGCCTGGCCGTGGTCCCATCATACCATAGACACTGAAACTACTCTTCTCCTGGTAACTTCTCATGACCTCCTACATGTGGCCAGTTCCAGCAGGGACTCTTTTGTGCCCTTCTGACATGAATGCTCATGTTCATAAAGCTGTGGACATGGCACCTTCTTGAAGCACCCTCTGCTCTTGGTTCCAACACATCCCTCCCACTGGCTTCCTGCACCCAGCTGGGGATACTCCTTCAACCCCTGTACTGGCAGTTAGAATCTTTTCTCTTTTCTCTCTATAGACTTTTCTTACATAGGCTCATCTAGTTTTATGAATTTAGATACAGTCAATAGAATAGTAACTAATAAATATACCACCTCCCAGCCCAGGTCACTCATCATCTCATTTATCCAACTATATGGACACAACATCTCTGCTTTAGTAACCTATCTGCACCTCCATTTTTAGCATGTCCAAAGAAGAGCCCCCTAAAGTAGTCTCCCTCATCTCCATGGCCAGTATCTAGGAGACAGCCCTGACTCCTCCCTTGCCCTCACTTATGCACTCAATTCATCTGGAGGTACTGTGGCTTCTGCCTCTGAAGTACATTTTGAATCTATGTCTTTCTGTCTTTGCTACCACCACCTGGCTCCAAGTCACCCTCATCTCCTACCTGAAGTACTACACCACCTTCCTAAAGGGCTTTTCTCCCCCTCACTACTGATTTTCCACATCACAGTCAGAGATGGTATTCTGAAATGTAAACTATATCCTGTCATTCCTTTACCTAAAAAATGTTAAAGACCCCATTAAACTTCGAATAACATACAACGTGGTTTGCCCTCTGCCAGCTTCATCTTGTACCCTCCTCCCCGTCCTCCTTTCTTACCAGGTTCCTGCCACAATGGCTTCCTCCCAATTGCTGGAACTCACTAAGCTCCATCCTGCCCCCGGGACTTTGCATATGCTATGCCAACTGCACAGACTGTTCTTCCACTATTTTTCATATGGCTGGCTCCTTTTTGGTTTTTTTATGCCTAAATAAGTAAAGAAACCAAGTTCCGGCTATCTCAATCCAAATCCTGCCCCAAATCAATTAGACAGTGCCTGTTTATGAGGAATAAATCTAAGAATACATCTCCCTCAACTCTACTTTGAAAAAGTAATTTGGTCCTTCCAAAGGACATTTAACCCAGTGGTATTCCTGGGACCAGAGAAACCCAAGGCTTGTGACACTTTGAAAATGTTCGATGGCTCAGCGCCTGTGGCTCAAGTGGCTAAGGCGCCAGCCACGTGCACCTGAGGTGGCAGGTTCGAATCCAGCCCAGACCCGCCAAACAACAATGATGGCTGCAACCAAAAAGTGGCCTGGCGTTGTAGTGGGCACCTGTGGTCCTAGTTACTTGGGAGGAGAAGGCAGGATACTCCCTTGAGCCCAGGAGTTGGAGGTTGCTGTGAGCTGTGATGCCACAGCACTCTACCCAGGGGGACAGCTTGAGGCTCTGTCTCAAAAAAAAAAAAAAAAGAAAAGAAAATGTTAGATGACCAGCATCCTGTCTAGTTCTGTATCACATCTGGCTAGTACCAAGAAAATTAGCTCAGCTCCACCCCCTGGGGAAAGGCTTCATTTTCTTGCATAGGACATGTGATGTCAGGCTGCAAGAGGCTGAGGAGCACACAGGGTGGGACCCTGAACTGGCCCAGGGAAATCAATTACATGGTTGTCTTAGGACAAAATTTAGTTCAAGTGATCAAGGACAGGGTGTGTCGTTGCAAGCCGTGAACCACCATGACTTCAGCTGTTTGTTCAGCATTTAATGTTTATCTTTCTGCTAAACACGTTGTTGTTGAGTCACCCCTCTTAAACAGCTAGTCTGTGAGGGCCAGCTCTGCACGTCCAGTGCCCTAAATGGCTTCCATTCTACCAAGTGCAAACAAAGGCTCTCTCTTCCTCCTCACATTAGAGAGCCACGTACCCAAGTTCTGAAAGAGCTAAATCAGTATTCTTGATTGGGCCAGGAACCATCGAGTGATTAGAGGGAGAACTTAAAGTGATTATTATGTTTTTAATATCATTTAGTACTGTTGCTACAAATTAAAAATGAAATATCAGTTTGCCCAAAAGTATCACCAAGCTCCAAACCATCAATATTTCATGGTAGACTAGGATGTTGTCCCCGGGGTTAAAGTAATTGCATTAATATTAATCAAATGAATAATTAAACTTCTAAGCTTTGGGGGAAGGGGGCGGTAAAAACACATAATTTCAAAAAGTAGAGAAACTCATGAAATACCATCTGTTTGGTCTTCCATAGAAATTGTCCGAGCTATGACACACGTGATAAACCAAGGCATGGCGATGTACTGGGGCACTTCCAGGTGGAGCGCTATGGAGATTATGGTAATTTAACTTCTATTTTTGAATGGCCTTTGAGTACCTTATTATTGTTTTTCAGGCCTCCTGCATAAATTGCACAATTTTTTTGTAAACCTTTCTCATAATAGCTGTGACACTAGAATGCCTATGATCAATTCATCATTATTGAAAGACAGACAGGAGCTGAGCTCAGAAGACCAGAAGACAGCAGAGAGGGTGTAAGCACCAATAGGAAAAATATTTCCCTGTGTTTTTTTATAGCAAGAGGGTAAAGTGAATTTCACAGGAAATAAAATATGTGAACAGAGAAGTCGAGTTGTTTAAATGAAAATGGTATTAATGAATAACTCTACTGCTATAACACGATAATTACTGTCCACTTTTATGTGTTAGTCTAAGTCTCATTTCTTTAGGATCCTAAAAACAGTCAAACTACATTTTCTTTATCATGGTCCATGATTCACATGTTGACTAGTTTGCACTGGACTTGACTCAATCCAAATCCTTCCAAAGACTTAGCATTTCCCATATTTGGTGTTGCTCTTAGTAAAATCTGTGATTGTGACTTTGCTCGTTATTTGGCCTTCCACGCTTCTGGGTTTGCGCTGCTTTCACCAAGGGGAACGTTTTACAGGCAGACAAACCACAGTGACACCTGTTTCTCATCACTGGAAGTTCAGCTGCAATCTCCTTTCTCCCTAGGAAGCCTATTCCGTAGCAAGACAGTTCAACATGATCCCACCGGTCTGTGAACAGGCCGAGTACCATCTTTTCCAGAGAGAGAAGGTGGAGGTCCAGCTGCCAGAGCTCTACCACAAAATAGGTAATCTTCAAACTCCGACCTACTGAGTCTTTTTAACAAGAAAAGAATCATTGATTCCGGAAAAATTGTTACTAACATGCTTTCCTAAATGTCCCTAATTAACATAGGGATTCTATTCAGAATTCCAGACACCGCCGCAGAATCAAATGTGCATGTCGTGAGTCGACAGACATCACTGATGAAAGCCACAAAGAGCTGTAAATGATAACTGGTACATAAGCCACGCTCAGCAGGTGCATAGAGAATGCCGGGGAAGGCAGTGAATAAACTAATTGCACATAGGTGCTCGCTCTAGCTGCTGTATTCATCTTTGAGTGGATTATGACAGTCTTTCAAAAAAAAAAAAAACCATGGATGGATATACACATCTATATCTCCTTCTCTGGGCCTGGCGCTGAGTGAGATATGGGAAATTCAACATTAACTCTCAAACTGGGCACTCTGTGTGTTATGTAGATTAAAGCAATGCGTTCAGAGAAGGGAAACATAGACAGGACATACACACAAGACATCTACACAGCAGAAAGACCTGAGTAAGGCACGTTTTCAGGCTTTTCTCTTTGTACAAAATAGAGGTTCACAGGAGTAAGGAAATGCTGGGTAAGGGGCCAAAAGATAAAATGTGGACAGCAATAGCAATCGTTGTTATTGCTACCAGGCACTGAGGGTTTATTATGTACGGGGCACGTGCTCCTGCTGTGGACCAGGCACGATGCTTGGAACTGAACAGACAAGCACAAAGCTGAACTGTTGTGCAAGTCGAGGGGCATAAAAAACCATGAATTCTGGATATCAAGAAAATCACAGATCAGCCGTATTTTTAGGCATGTATATGGTCTACTCCCAAGAACTGACAGTGTGTATTTAATCGGTTAATAAAAGAATAAAACACAATTTGTGAGTCCCTGAATTGTAATGGAGAGATGTATGCTGGTGTGAGCTCGTTTATCTGGCTCGCTTTCCCCTAGAACTAGCCAAGTTCCATGTAAACACCGCTACCCTCCAACACGCTTTTGATCCCCATTTGCACAAGCCCCTCTCAAGATATTTTCTTCTGCAGGAGTTGGTGCAATGACATGGTCTCCACTCGCCTGCGGAATCATCTCAGGAAAATATGGAAACGGGGTGCCTGAAAGTTCCAGGGCTTCGTTGAAGGTACTTTCTTCAACCTCTAGAAAAAACATCTGGAGTTGATGAGGGGGAAGGGGAAAAGAAAGATTGATTAAACAGCTCTGCAGCAGTCTGGGGCATCCAACTCAGGTGGACGGTCCCTTGGCTGGGTTGGTGGCCTCTGGCAGGCTCCCGTGAGCTTCTAGAGCAGGTGTCCTCAAACTACAGCCCGCGGGCCACATGCAGCCCACTTAGGACATTTATCTGGCCCACCAGGTGTTTTTGCCGCCGCTGCCTGTCCTGCTTAATAGCCAAGTCATCCCAGGGCCCACAATCCGGCCCTCCAATGGTCTGAGGACAGTGAACTGGCCCCCTGTTTAAAAAGTTTGAGGACCCCTGCACTGGAGGTCTCTGTTCCTAGCCGCACATCAGTCCCCCATTCATAATCTGCCTGCATTGAAAATGCTCTTCTTCTGGGAACTGGGGGAATTACCTGGTTGGCTCAACCCTTTACACTGTCATTTATTCTTGTATTAAAGAAAGCTTTCTATTCTTTGCTTGAAACTGACAAAATGTAAAATCCCTTGCCTATATCTGAGAGTATCTAATTTTGCTTTTCTTAACAAAAACAAAATCTAAGGCATAGACACTTAATCCACAGGAAGCAAACAGCTGTGGCAGAGCCCGACTGCAGGTTGGTCGACACTTTTAATTGTGTGTTGGGATTGTGGGTGTGGGGGGAGGGTCTTAGGAGACAGATAGACACCAAAGCCCCTCTCCCTGGCCTCTATGACGGGCGTTTGTAGAGACAGACTCTGGCTGCTAAGTTGTGTAGTTGAAATTCTGCTCTGAAGCATAAAGACGCTTAAGATCATTGACACAAAACTACTTCCATTCAGGACATCTTGATGACTAATTTATCAGAGAGTACTCTAAACGTCTCTCCTTATTAATAACAACATGCCTGTTTTTCAAAACTTGAGAGGCTGTGTAATAACATTAGAATCACAAATGACTCCTCAGTGTTAAGGGAGAGAGCATGCAGGCGTTTTAAAACTTCAGACTAGCCAAAGTCTGACCAGAAATCTGACCAAGTCACTTGCCTCCATTGGTGCAAAGTTACCAGGAAAACAGCTTAAGGCCACCAGTGCGGCTGTGACCGCCAAGAACTTCTCAAGGATTTAGATCTTTCACTTCGCTTCCTGCCTGTAATGGCTGAACTGTTAGCTGCTAGAATAATACAATATAAATGTCCTCTAAAGCATGTTGACATGGTCCTAAATCCAGTTTTGTATTATTACCAAAAAACAGTTTACCTAGAATATGAAATAAGGTCTTGCTCCTGAAAATTGCAGATTGTTCTGAACCAAGTGGGGACAAGTCAGCAAAGAAAAACCTACAAGCATCTTAAGAGAAGGTAAAAAGGGGAGAAGAGAAGAAGGGAGTGAAGAAAGAAGAGGGAGAAAGGGAAGCAGTGAGAACCTGGTTTTACTGAGCACCTGCCATGAGCGGCCCGGGCTGAGTGTTTGCATTGCCTTTCTTTACCTTACAAAGAGAAGCGGGGACAGGTGGGGTTTGCCTGCTGTAACTAAGAATATCGCCACGCAGTCTTTCAGAGGCTTGCTGAAAAGTGCAAAGCACTTCCATGTTTGCTCAGTGCTTGCTCTCACCCTAACTTTGTAAGAGGGTAAAACCTTTCCAGATGCAGAAATTAAAGCACAAAGGTGTTAAATAGGCCAACAAACACATGAAAAAATGCTCATGGTCCCTAAACTTAGATAAATGCAAGTCAAACTCACTTTGAGATATTACCTAACCCCAGGGAGAAGAGCCCATGTCACAAGGCCCCACAGCTGCAGATGCTGGCGTGGATTCGGAGAGAGAGGAACAGCCATGCAGCATTGGCAGGACTGCAAAGTAGGAGGGTCTTTTTGGAAGGAAGTATTGAGAATCTTCAAAGAACTTAAAGGAAACCTTTCAATTGATGCTGTAATCTCATTACTAGGGATCTACACAAAAGAAAAAAATTCATTTTACCTTAAGACCATTTGCACTTGAAAGTTTACAGTAGCTCAATTCACAATCACCCAAGATGTGGAAACAACCCAAGTGCCCATCAACCCGTGAATGAATGAAGAAACTGTGGTACATGTGTACCGTGGACTATCATGAAATTCTATTCAGCTTTTTAGAAATGGAGACCTTGTATTTACCTGGAAGGATTTGGAGAACACTCTCCTAAGTATCACAAGAATGGAAAAGCAAGCATCCTACCTACTCAACACTAAATTGAAACTAGCGGATTAACAACTTGAGCCCAGCCCCACAAGAGAAAAACACAATTAAATACAAGAAGGAGGGAGGAGGTTCAGTTGATTCCCACCTGCTGGGTATAGTACACGGGGCATATGGCTCAACTCCTAGGTGACAGGCACAACTGCAACGGGGCCTTTACCTTACAAATGCAAACAAGATAAACTATATGACTTAATCCTATGCACCCTCATCTTAATCTGGGGGGGAAAAGACAATTGTTATTGTCTTTTGTTAAATAACAATCTAAGACTATAAACTCATAAAAGATAAGGTGGATATAGAACCCAGGTCTCCCGACTCTCAGTTAATTATCTCTCCCAAAGAGATCTCTTTGGGATATCTTTGTTTCCCTTCAAACCCAGGTTTTTAAAGAAGGAAGATGAAGTAGCTGAGCTATATTTGGTGTGTGTGATTGTCTAACCTCCGTCACTGTTTGGAAAAAGATTGCAAGTAGCTGAAAAAAGCTTTTAAAAATCCACTAGCAAAAGGAGAAAAAAGAGAGAGAGAGAGAAAAAAAATGTTTGAAGATGGCTAAGCTCAAAAGCAGCTTGGGAATATTTCTATTGTTGACTTTTATAAAGCCAACTCAGTAGCTACCGGATCATCCCTAACACTAAACAGTGACAGCTCTCCACGGATGAAACGTCGCTGATCACAGGCGTGCTTCTTTAGCGCTGGCTCTGCAGACTCGAGGCTCCTAATTACCAACCTCAATGTTTTTGGAGAAAATACATATGCACTTAGGAAAGCCACTTCAGTAGAGTTACTAGAACAAAAAGCTAAAGGAAGCAAGTGTCTTTTATACCTTATTGTAAGATAAGCAACCTTACAAGAGAATGAGGGTGCTATCAGTAATAACAATAATAAAAATAGACAACCGGGCCAGCAGGCAAATGAGGTGGCAATGTTTACCACGCCCTAAAGTAGAATACATAAGTGATCTCTGCTTCACGATGCTTGTCATTATACCAATAAAATTAAGATGCTAATAGTTTGTGTCTATTCTAAGTATTTATCTAGGGCTCTTTTAGGAAATAATACCACTTTAGGAATTTTCTGGGCCCCGCATCTGTCCTCGCCACTCTCACGACTTGTAAATTGGTGTCATCAGCTCTGACTTCTCTGCTGAGTGGCACCGCACTGCCCCTGCTCATCTATTAGGCATCCCCAAGTGGATGTCCCACGGGCATCGGTCAGGCTGATGGAATCTACCCTCACCCCTACAAGCTGCCCTTCCTTCTTGGCTGACAGGCCTCTGCCCGCCCACCTGGTCATCTCGGTCAAAAGCCGCGGCGTGACCTCCCACTGCCTCCTGTCCTCCTCTCCCGTACAGCCAGGCAGTGGATCCTCCAGGTCGCGTCCCGGCTCTGAGGTCCGTCCTCACACAGCCTTTGTTTGGGTCTTCATCACTTCTTACCAGGTTTACTGGAATAGCCGCCTATCTCAACTCTTTGATTTCTTTACCTTTTCTTAGTCACCCTCACTATAAACCAACCATCTTTCTAAAATGCTAATCTTAACCTACCATAACCCTGCGTACAAACCTTCACTGACTTCCCAATCACTGCTTATAGGACAAAACGCAAACTCTACAACAAGGCACTCAGGGAAATCCCCTTGGGGTCTAAGCACAGCTGAATTTCCCATTCTTGTCTCTCCCCATATCAGACCACCTCGTTTTCCACCCCAATGCACTGTCCTCTCCTCTGCCCCAGAAACACCCTCCCTTCCATCCTCCTGTGGAATCTTGGTCATCACTGAAGACAGCTTGGTTGTCTTCACCTCTGAAGACTGCCCTGCATTTATAAAACTGAGTTATTTGAACTTTCTTTATTATTCCATAAACACGTCTTATAGAGTCTTAGAATTCTCTGCTTTGGAGAACTCAGCAAAACTAATCTAATCAAAGAAGGGGCCTCCACTGGTTCACACTGACCGTCCTTGGGAAGGATGGAGGGAGTCTGGCCTCTGCAGTGACACCTTCCCAGGACCTGAACACTGGCAGGACTCTCCATCTCTTCTCTTTCTCTCTGCATGTGGCCATCATTTTATTCTACTAAAATGAGTCTTCTCTGTGAGGCCAGAAGCTGGATAACTGGTGATTGCAGGCTTACATTCTCAAAGGCATATAACCAGAGAAAAAGAGATCTTTTCTTTACCAGCATAGGTCCAGAAAAGATTGATCAAGCTTGGGTCATGCATCGACCTATGAGATCAATGACAGTGGGACCCCTCGGGCCATGCACTACTTTGTCGGGGGTGTTTTCCACAGAAAGGCAGTACAAACTTGGTGTGTAAGGAAATCACTGAAGCAGGAGGCACCCCAACTATAAAACACTCCTCCAGTTACTAGATGATGATCTGTGAAGACCGCCAGGACAGAAAGTAGAACGTTCTCACCTAACTCCCACAGAGCTTGGAACATAATAGGTACTCAGTAAATGTTGGTTAAATGAATTCAATGAGCCCTAACAAAAGATCAGTGAAGTCTGATGGAGAGCTCAGGTATGTAGTTTTAATCAGAAATGTTAAATAGAAATGAATTGTGTAATAAAATTTATTAAAAGCTTCTTCCCTGTTCATAGCAAAACACTCCGTATAAAAATTATAAAAATATGCGCCCCTTTGTCAAAGGAAAACCGGGCGCATGCACACCTCAGTAAACCAAAGCTGTGGGGGCAGGTGGTCCAGGCACCCCTCAAGTGTTCACACTGAGAAAGTGAGGCTGTGGCCCACGAGAGTGAAATCTCAGAAGGTGCTTTTTAGCTCCAGCATTTTACCTGGAGATTTCACCCTCAGTAGTGAAGACTCTGTTGCTGTTTTGAGTCAAAGACTGATGTTTAAGTGCAAATAGTCAATATTGTGACCAATTCTGTCCATGGCTCCAGCTTCTGCCAGAGTTCCAATCTAACTAACAGCCAGTGCAGGGCTCTGGGGTAAGTCTCACAGCCTATTCCCACCCTAATATCATTACCTATACACTGGGGACACGTAAATAACAGTTGCAGCTTTGAAGAGGGCAAGGAAACAGGCTTTAGGAAATTTCAGAGAATGTTGTAATATATCTAAAATTGATAGCCCACTCATAGCCCACTAACCTGTGGAGAAAAGCTCATCTGTCAATTGTACCTTTGACAAATCCTGAGTGCACCCAGACCTTGTCCTGGGTGCTGGGAATACAGGGATGATGGGACAGTCTCAACCCTCATGGGGTAGCGCCAGGGCTTGCAAGAGAGACAGACATGTGAAGGGGTGAACTGCGAAATAATATGGAATCCGCAAGCTCTGCAGAGTCCCACAGTACTGCTGGCAAAGTCACAGTCCCTGGAGGAGAGGGGTGTCGTGACCAATCTGAAAAACTGAAGAGATGTATTCTGACCCTTCTAAACTCTGGTGTCCCTGGCTCCTCCCTTACCACCACACTGGCTGAGCCCCTCCTCTGCCAGCCACAGGTGTTAGGCCTGGAGATGTTGACATGAACCATCTGTCCCTGTCCTCTATCTGCTCAGTTTAGAAAGAAAGACCCACATGTAATCAGATCAGTACAGTGACGTGGGGTAGACGATAGAATAGATTGGAAGAGATTCCATCCTTTGACTCACAGATTACTACTCAGTCAGCAAGCTGAGTTTGTTATTGTCACAGCCCCACCCACACCAACCTCCTTATAAAAAACTCTGGTTTGCTTCCATATTTAATTAATATTTTAATTACACCTCATCTCCTCCCTCTGCTAACAGTTTTCCATTTGCAAAACAGTTATAACTGTTTATTTCCAAAACACATTTGTTTCCTTTGGTATGAAAAAAAGCAGCATAAACATGAAGTCTCCACTTTTTAAAAACCCTACTTCCAATGATTCGAGTGACAGTGAGATTTAGTGTTGAGGGTGGAGAGAGAGGATCTCAATAAATGAAAGTGTGATGTTTTTTGCTTGTAGGACTCTGTCTCTCAACATGCAGGGGTGGGGATAACACACCTGCATGTATATACACACACAAACTTGTAAACAGATGCTAAGAAAAAGATGTATTATACATAAGATTTCAAAAACGGAGGAGTTCCGTAAGATTAATGCATGATCCATTCTTTACACGTGTAAACTTCTTTTACTAATTTTGAATTACCATTCTAATTCTTGAATAGTAAATGTGAGGCAAAATCAATGTGCTTTGGATCAATAAACAAGGTATATTCTACACTGAAATGCCACAAACTCCTCTAAAAGAACCAGTTGTTCACAAAGAGATTGGCTATTAGTTTTCAATCTTTGTTTGTTTGAATAACATTCAGAAATATTGGTCCCCTGAAGGATGTTATAAAATTTAAGTGAGGATTGGTGGTGTTTTTTCCACTGAGGACAGCAAAATGAAGTTCAGGGCGTCTCTGACACAGCCAGCACCCTGGTCCAGGAAAGCTGCCTGGGCCCTCCAATGCCTGTTACTATTCATAACTGGCACCAGGATGTGGAAAGATGTTCCAGGCCACCCTTCCTATGGAAGGAGCCGAGGCTTCAGAGCTGAGGCCGGGAAAACTGTTGGCCATGTCCCCAAGCAAACTCCCAAGTCAGGAGCCAGACCACAAGCCTTTGAGATCTAGGAGAAAAACAGAACTGGGGCGGCTTGCCCTGCTCTTTTTTACAAATCTGCAAAATCATTCCAAAAATCACAATAAAACATAATGTGGTTACCCTTTCCTTTGGAAACACTGTATTAGAATGATGAAAAATACTTAAAAAACAAAGGCCAGCAGCCTATTGAAATCATGTGGGTGGAGTTGATTTTCTACAGCCCTTGGGAGGATCTGTGAGGGCGACCACATCCCAAATACGTGCACCGGAGAAAGTCTGCATTGCCACACAGTTCCACAGTTTTTCATTATTTTCACTCAGACCGACTAATATTCTTACAAACGTTCTTTTCCTTTGGGTATTACTGTTAAGTTCTTGCTTTGTATGGAAGAGCCTATTATTCCCTGTTTCATAGTAAGGGCAGAATCTTCTGGAAAGTAGGGCATTGAGAATTTCTGGAAGATTTTTTTGCTTTTTATTTAGGAAAATAGGCTCACTCTATAGTCTACAATCAAGGTCAGTCTCTTCTCATAGGTTCTAAAGAACAGTCCCCTGTTGTGAGTCTCCTTACTTTTTTAAGTTTAAGTGGTTGTACAGTAGGTGATACTTATTTGAGAAAGTCGTTATCCATGTAAAAATTTTAAAAATGTACTTGGTACCTGTCCGTTATACCATGTCTGCGTCTAGGAAGGAGCTGGGGAAGCCTAATGATGAGGCCCCATTATAAGAAGAATAAGAAATTAGGAGTGAATTGAAGACGAGAGGGAGAAAGATATTAACGAGAATGTAAAATAATGCTTTTCTTTGAGTAGAAATCTTGGCGCCTAAATTTCTTAACCAAAGGAGACATAATAGAGCTAAGTAAATGTATTTTTTTTTTTTTTGCTACATACTAAAACTGGGCTATTCCAATAAGAAACATCATTTCCAACTCAGTGCCTGTGGCTCAAGTGGCTAAGGTGCCAGCCACATACACATAAGGTGGTGGGTTCAAATCCAGCCTGAGCCTGCCAAACAACAATAATAGCTGCAACCAAAAAATAGCCAGGCATTGTGGCGGGTGCCTGTGGTCCCAGCTACTTGGGAGGCGGAGGCAAGAGACTTGCTTGAGCCCAGGAGTTGGAAGTTGCTATGAGCTGTGATGCCACAGCACTCCACCCAGGGGTCAGCTTGAGGCTCTGTCTCAAAAAAAAAAAAAAAAAAGAAAGAAAGAAACATCATTTCCTCCCCTTGGAAGATCACAGTATTACTGCTTACATGCCATCATCCAGGATTTAAGAACTTTTGTGTATGTTGACCAATTTGAATGGTAAATATTAGGCAAAATCAATGTGTTTTGGATCAATAAACAAGGAGTGAGCCTGTGGGGAGCATCTCTTTGCACAAGGACACAGGCACTTGTCACTGTGACACAAAGGTCAAAGTCAAGGAGATTCCAGACTTCATCATGAGGTTCTTAGATTTTACTGAATGAACAATCTTTGACATCAAGCCTTTGCCAGACATTAACATTTAAATGTTATTCCTACCCCTAGTGCTACCAGTGGCTGAAGGAAAGAATTGTAAGCGAAGAAGGGAGAAAACAGCAAAACAAGCTAAAAGACCTCTCCCCAATTGCGGAGCGTCTGGGATGCACACTACCTCAGCTGGCCGTTGGTAAGGGAATTCCTAAGGACGGGGGATCCTTCTGCTGAGAGCACAGAAAACAGAGTCTTCCGTTGCTGATCCACACCCCTACCATGCCAAAGTGTCTATGGCAGGAGCATAGATTCCTGGTAAACCTATACAAAGAGAATTATTTAGCTTCTCCAGGATTCTCCCCTTCTTAATTCCTTCCTCACGGTTTAAAGAACAGGTCAGTGATTACGCACACACCCTCCCACGTGTCGGGGTGAGCTGGGCAGTGACATACATTTCTTCTGGCTCAAGTTTCTACCTTTGCGGAAGCTAAGCCAGGACTGGGGAAGGGCTGAGACAGAGGCCAAGGCTTCTGCCCACAGAGAGCCAATCCTAGGGGAGGAGCTTCGCCCTGAAGCTTCCCGAGGGCCACACCAAGTGCTCTTCTGATGCTGGGGAGTCCAAAGCTCATGGTCACTGGTAGGTAACAAATGAAAACCAGGAGCACTGCATGTTCACAAGAAAGACGTACGAACCACATACAGTCCTGGGCTGCATCACCGCCTTTTAGTCAAGGATGGACCACACACACGTTACAGCTCCACAAAATTTGCATGGAGTTGAAAAACTCCTGATCCTTAGTGACACTGTAGTCAAACTGGCACAACACATGACTCACGTTTGTGGTGATGCTGGTGTAAAAAACCAGATGTGCTACCATCATACAAGTCTATCACATACGATTATAGACAGATCATAATACTTGACAATGATGATAAACAGCTGTGTTGTTGGTTTGTGTATTTACTATACTATAATCATTAATTTACAATGTACTCCTTCTACTTATTTTTTTAAAAAGTTAACTGTAAAACAGTGTCAGGCAGGTCCTTCAGGAGTGTTCCAAAAGGCAATATCACAAGAGGTGACAGCTCCATGTGTATTACTGCCCCTGAAGACGTACCCAGGGGACAAGATGTGGAATTGGAAGACAGTGGTAGTTATGATCCTGACCCCGGGAAGGACTAGGCTAATGTGTTTTTGTTTTAGCTTTTAACAAAAAAGTTTTAAAAGTCGGGGTGGGGGGCGCCTGCAGCTCAGAGGAGTAGGGCACCAGCCCCATATACCAGAGGTGGCAGGTTCAAACCCAGCCCTGGCCAAAAACTGAAAAAAAAAAAAATTTTTTTTTAAATATTAAAATGTTTATAGAATAAGGATATAAAGAAAATATTTTTGCATAGTAGTGCATTACATTGGTTGCTTTAAGCTAAGTATTATTATAAGAGCCAAGATGTTTTTTAAAAATTCAAATATTTATAAAGTAGAAAAGTTACAATAAGCCAAGGTTAATTAACTTATTTATTTAATTTTTTTTTTAGAGACAGAGTCTCACTTTGTTGCCCTCAGTAGAGTGCTGTCGCATCACTGCTCACAGCAACCTCCAGCTCTTGGGCTTAGGTGATTCTCTTGCCTCAGCCTCCCCAGTAGCTGGGACTACAGGAGCCCACCACAACGCCCAGCTATTTTGTTGTTGTTATTGTTGTTGCAGTTGTAGCTGAGGCCGGGTTCAAACCCACCACCCTCAGTAGATGGGGCCAGCGCCCTACTCACCGAGCTGCAGGTACTGCCCAGCCAACATTAATTTATTATAGAAGAATTTTTTTTAATAAAAGGAATTTAGCCTAAGTGTAGAGTTTGCAAAAGTCCACAGTCATGCCCTAGGCCTTCATATCCACTCCCCACTCACCCAGAGAAACCTCCAGTCCAGCTAGCTCTATTCATGGGAAGTACCCTACACAGGTGTAGCATTTTTCTTTTATACCATATTTTTACTGTACCTCTTTATGTTTAGATATACAAATACCACGTGTTACAGCTGCCTGTAGTATTTAGTACAGTGACACCGTCCAGAATGGTGTTCCAGGAGCGCTAAGCTGTGCCATGTAAGCGACACCATCTAGGTTCATGTCAGTGCACTCTGCGATGTCCACACAGTGATGACATCATCTACTCAGAATGTGACCCTGCCTTAAAGCCACACTTGACTGAATTTAACTTTAAATTTTCTAGTGGGCACATTAAAAAATTTTAGAAACAGGTGAAATTAATTTTAATAATGGATTTTATTTAACCCAATAGAACCAATATCTCATTTCACCATGTACTAAATATGAAAAGTTGAGATATTTTCTCCTCTTTTTCTTCCTACGAAGTCTTTCAAAATCTAAGATATATTTTACATGTACAGCACATCTCAATTCAGGCTAGACATACCTTGTGTGCCCAACAGCCCCGTGTGGCGAGAGGCTATCCATAGGACACAAATGTAGGTAGGATCCAGCCCCTCGATGGGATAGTCCCAGGCCCTGTGATAAGCCCTCCACGCTCAGGGGCTCGTCTCCTTGACCAGAACAATCCTATCAAGTCTGGGCTGCACCAGCCCCATCTTACAGATGTTAATGGGGGATCTCCGCTTACAAATGAAGAAACTGAAGATAGAAGAATCCCTGTGGTAGCCGTGAGAGAGGAATTAAATGGGTGCTGATTCTAGAAAAAGGGCCTTAGGATTAAGAAACAGCAGGAATTGGGACATAGCAGATACAGTAAACCCATGATATGAAAAGCTCAAGATAAGATCTATGCAAATGAAACAACTTAATAGAATATTTGTTGGTAGCCTGACCCTTCTGAGGTCAGAAGGAAGGGAAATGTTAGTGGCAGTTAATAGTCATGGAAAGATGGGACATGAGAGGTAGCTGGGGGAGGGATGCCGTGTACCTGTACGTGTGACTGCTACTTTAATCCTTTTTTCAAAAAACAAATTCAAAGAATGTAAGTAATTCGACCAGTTAGCATCCTCCCAGCTTTAACAAACACAGAAAAACACAGCTGTGTGGCCACAGGCAAGTTAATTAATCTGATAACAATTTTCTTATCTGTAAAATGGGTCTAATAATACATATGTTACAAACCTGAGTAAAGGGAAATTGCATATGTAAAGCAAAGAGGAAGAGCTCAGTAAGTGATGATGACAATGATGTTTTTGCAAAGACTTAGGCATGCCAGCTAATTCTTTCTGAAATTCTGTCCCTTCTTACGCAGAGCATGTGGTCAGAGTAACATGCACAGAGAGAAACGTGTTCTGCAGGCCCATGAATGTATTAAATTTAGCTCTGAAAAAGGTAGAATAACCTTGTCTTTCTGGAGGTAAAATATTGACAAGATATAGACTTCTACTGGGTATCAGAGATACATGCAATGCCCTCTCGACAAAGTTTGAGTAATTAAAACACGCTTTCTCCCTCCTCTTTCTTCCATGCCCTCACATGTTTTTCTTGCCTGTCATGTTTTTCTTTCTTCATAAACAAGTAGTTTCATTTTTAACCACACAACTCTCAGAATCAAAAAGGAAACGATTTCCAGGCATATCACTTTTGATCTGCTGGGAGCGTGTCAGGGAGGGTGTCAGGGAGGAGCAATCCTGTGGCAGGAAAAGAACTACTTAAACCGAACTGTGCTGGCTGCTCAGGTCAGGTGAGCACGGAAGCTAGCACTCACACCTCTTAGTGATCAGGTCACGTGAGCATCCAGCACTCACACCTCTTAGTGATCAGGTCACACGACCATGGAAGCTGGCATTCACACCTCTTAGTGATCAGGTTACGTGAGCGTCCAGCACTCACACCCCTTAGTGATGAGGTCACGTGAGCATCCAGCACTCACACCTCTTAGTGATCAGGTCACGTGAGCATCCAGCACTCACACCTCTTAGTGATCAGGTCACGTGAGCATCCAGCACTCACACCTCTTAGTGATCAGATTACATGAGATCCAGCACGCACACCTCTTAGTGATCAGGTTACGTGAGCATCCAGCACTCACACCTCTTAGTGATCAGGTCACACGAGCACCGCAGCCGGCATTCACACCTCTGAGCAAACAGGCACACTAAGGACATTCCTGCTGGTGACACTGGGTTAAATGTGCTAATTACCCAGAATTCACTACAAGTGTCACCCAGTGAATTGACCAACTCTGTCCTCCTGCGCTCTGCAGCTCATGTGAGGAACCAGTTGCTAATGACATCAGGTAGTTTATGAGCGATAATAATTTACCTAGAACCTGCTTTGCCCTTAGTCTACCCACTAGATCCCGAAAGAGTTCTAGTATAAAGCAATAAATAACACAGCTCAGCGTCCATAGCTTAGTGAATAGGGCGCCGGCCACATACACTGAGGCTGGTGGGTTGAGCCCAGACTGGCCCTGCTAAATAACAAGGACATCTGCAACCAAAAATAGCTGGGCATTGTGGTGGGTGCCTGTGGTCCCAGCTGTTTGGGAGGCTAAGGCAAGAGAATCACTTAAGCCCAAGAGTTTTAGGTTCCTGTGAGCTGTGACTCCATGGCACTCTACCAAGGGCTATATAGTGAGACTCTGTCTCCAAAAAAAAAGGGGGGGGGAGCAATAAATGAGTCAGCCTGCCCCTAGCCTCACCCAGAAGAGCCTGGAATCACTCGGATTGCTGCCCTTTTACATCACTATTTTGATGCAATGGTTGCCATAAAAGACCCAGCCATGGAGACAACTTAAGAGAATCAGTTGACACCAGGGTCATCCCCAAAAGAGGGCAGAAGAGGTGCTTGAGGATGTCCATCAGTCATCTATGCCTATCTTTATTCAGCAAACATTTAATAAGTGTGTGCACCAGATACTGGGTTAATTGCCAAGAAACCAGCAGCAAATAAGACACATCTCATAGCCTGGTAGGCAAATCAAGAAAATAAACAGATAGTTTTAATATAGTGTTGTAGTGCAGAGAAAGTCACAGGGGTCAGGGAATTTAAGAGCAGAGCAAGGGTGACTAACCCAGCTTGGGAATCAAGGAAGGACTCCGGGAGAAGGCAACCCACTGGGAAAACAAATGCTGAGGAGATATTAGTGAAGCAAAAAAGGGAGAAGCTGAAAGGATATTCCAGGCAAAGGGTACAGCTGAGCAAAGGGCTCCAGGAGGAGGAAGAGAAGGAGGACCAAGAGCAACACAGTCTGATGCTGGAGGCTGGAGAGGATTTATAAACAGTCTGGTGCTCCCAAGGCACAAAGTTCAAGTTAGGGAGACGTGAAACTTGAATGTAAGGTTTGCCAGGGTAAGACCAGGAGCTTCATCTTACAGGACTTGTAGCCAGGGAAGCGACCTGATCAGATTTGCTTTAGAGAACCCACCACCAGATGTATGAAACCCAAGCAAGAGGCAGGAAAACCTGGCAGTAAGGGAAAGATGGCAGGAGCTTGAATGAGAGCAGTAGTGTCAGGGATGGAGAAGACAGCTGACCTCAAGCCGTGACTCTGACAATGTGGGCCCAGTATCCACAGGACGGAACAGTATTCAGCTATAACAAGAAGGTATATACTGATACATCACCACACAGGAAAACCTAGAAAACATGATATGCTAAGGGAAAGGAGCCACACACAAAAGACCACATATTGTATGATTTCATTTAGATGAAATGTCAGAAAAGATAAATCCAGAGACAAAAAGTAGATTAGTGGCTGCCTGGGGCTGGAGGCAGGAATAGGGATCTTATTAGTGTAACAGAAATGTTCTAAAACTGTATTAAAAGTGGTGAAGGCTGCACACTAAAAATGGTAGTCGGAAAATTTACTGAAACTTATTTAATGTACACTTGAAATGGATAAATTTTGATGGGTGGATCACAAATTTTTAAAAAGCACAGTCCCAGATCAGTAGCATCAGCATCACCCAGGAGCTTGTTAGAAACGCACAGACCCCAACCCATTGATGCCAGTAGCACAGTGGTAACGGTGCCAGCCACATATACGGATGCTGGAGGGTTGGAACCCAGCCTGGGGTTGAGATGACAGAGGGCCAGGCTGGTGGAAGTTCAGCTGGGTGAGATAAAAAAACACAGAGGCACCAACCACAGGCTCGTCTGACTCTCCAGCACACTCAGCTGCTCTCAAGTACCAGAAGAAAACACACATGGGCATTTGCTAGAGAAGCAGAGGAAGGAGAGGACCAAGGGGGTTTAGAGTCGGTGAGAGAGTAACTTAGATAATCAGCACAGGATGAATCTTGAGTTAGGAAGAAAGGGAGGACCAGAGAATGCTGACAGGTGGATGGAGGCGAAGGAATCAGGAATCCAGGATTCTGTACAGCAGATGAGGGAAAGTGAGGTGGTGAGAAGACAGATGGGAGACCATGGGCCCAGGTGGAGAGGAATCCAGCCATCTGAGGGGCAGTAGGTGGTTTCAGGAACAAGTATGTGTTCCTAGGATGAGTGGGCGGATTAAATGCTCTAATATGGGGGCAAGGCCTCATGCAGAAAGCATAAGGCCCCTAGGCCCACAATTCAAATCCACAGATTCTATCAAATCTCTTACCCAACAGGGGCCCTGCTCTGGTTTTTAATCTTAGAAAACACTACATCCTCCACAAAGAGTTAATGAATTTTTGGCTGGAACAAACAGCTGTAGCTGGTGTTTATGAGCTAATCACCAGTGCAAAGGCCTGGACACCCTGACCAGTTTTCTTCCTTCCCAGCATGGTGCCTGAGAAACGAAGGTGTGAGTTCTGTGCTCCTGGGATCATCTACTCCTGAACAACTCATTGAGAACCTCGGTGCCATTCAGGCAAGTACTGCGGCTCTTTCCAACCAACTCCAGGGAATTTCATGGAGCCTTTGAAAATATTTCCAAGAAGTGCCCCATCTCTCCCCACCTCTGTCTATCGGGATGGGTGTGAGGAGTAGGGGCGGGGGACACAAAGGCTAAGAAACAACAGAATACTTTCACACTAGATGGATCCAGATATTGACAGTCAGTGTTCCCAAAGCTCTCTTTTCAGGGTGGTTTGTTTCTGGGGGACAGTGTATTCCAATGTTATACCTGGTGACTGACTTTCCAAGTCTAACCATAAGTGCCTGCTTAATAACTTGCTAGAAATGTAGTAGTTTGGGGACAATATACATACATCTATTCAGTTGTTCTTTCCACAAAGGTTGACTGCCAAGCTGCTGGGTGCCAAGCAGGCCCGTCCCTTCCATTCTCTTAGCATCCTGCATTCCTCCACTTATGGTCATGTTGCATAATTGTCCCCTCTGCTAAACTGGAAGGCCTCCGAGGTGAAACACCTGTCTTTCTTGCTTCTCCATGGACGTTTCAGTTCCTAGTATATACTCCACAGCCTTAGTTAACACTCAAGAAATATCTGTTGCATGCATGACGATCATGAAGAGAAACAGGCTCAGGGTGGCGCCTGTGGCTCCAGCAGTAGGGCACCAGCCCCATATACTGGAGGTGGCAGGTTCAAACCCAGCCCCAGCCAAAAACTGCAAATAAAAAAAAAAAAAAAGAAAGAAAGGAATGGGCTCAAAATTCTATTTTGGGCTTCCAGGATCACATCTCCTTAGAAACAAACGAAGAGGTCCACTTCTATTCCCTATCAGGAGAGGAATAGGGTTTGGTGTCTGTTGTGACCACTCCCAGTCCCCAAAGGCCAGATCAAGTCCTGAGCCCGCCCCACTCTCAGCCCTGCTAACGGCCCAAGGAAGGAGCCTGCCCAGTATTCTTGGCAAAGCTACCCCTGCCAGACAGGGAAGGGTGTCCGTTCTCCTCCTGCTCACTGGGGAACAGGACTCTCACAGCGCCTTCCCTGTCCACGTGGCCCTGCCACAGGACATAGCCCTGTTACTGCTCCCAAAAGGAAATACATGGAGGTGGGACAAACAGGAGTAAACAGAATGTTTAAAGATCTTTTTAAAAGCAGCCCAGAACACAGTGGGGGTGAACGGTGTGGCTCCCCACCCCCTCCTCAGGGCTGTGCAGCAGTGTCCTCCCCTCTGCCTCTCTGCTTCTAAGAACACCATGCAGGCCCATAATTCCTCCTGGATCACGTGGGGGTCCCTGTCACTGCACAGAAAACACTCCCTCTTGTGAATGCCACCCCTACTTCTCCTGTCTGCACTTAGAGCGCTCTGGGAAAAGGTAAGGCTGCACAATGAGGAGGAGATAGGGATTGGTTTGCACCCAAAAGAACTAAGTTTAATGCAAAGATCTCAATTCCTTGGCTGTCCCATGCTAAATTTAATCCAAAGATCCTTACTCCATGGCTACACCGTGCTAGGCAGTGGAACTACTGAGGTAAGTAGCAGCCAGTCCTTAAAGAGCTGCCAGACTAGCTAAGAAAAAGCAAATTGAGAAATCTATCCCTTCAATCATTTAGCAGATCTTTGAGTGCCAATTATGCACCAGGCATTGGAGATTCCACAGGGAACAATGACTAACCTTCAAGGGGTTTCCCTTTCAGTAGGAGACAGATAAACAAATATACAGAACAATTTCAGATTGTCAAAAGCACTATAAGTAAACAGAATGTGTAATGGACTGAAAATGGGTGGGCCTCTTTTAAATAACATACTTGCAAAAGGCCTCTGGGAATATGTTTACTCTGAGGCTTTCACAATTATTCACACACCTCCGCACAGCCTGGGAAGAGCCCGGGAAAGCACATTCCAGGCACAGGGAAGAGCAGTGCAAAGGTCCTGAGATGGGAAGGGACTTGGCTTTTTCCAGAAACCACCATCCTCAGGCCAGTGTGGCCAGCATGTAGGAGCAAAGGGGACAGCTGACCCACTGAAGTGAAGAGGGACTGCAGAGGTCGGGCTTTATCCAATGCAGGAATCCTTTGAGAAAAGCCATGCCACGCTCCTATTTGAGTGTTTAAAGATCATTATGTCTGCTTTGTAGAAAAGAGAATGAAGGTCAAGGGCAGTGGTCCAGGCGAGAAATGACGGTGGCTTAGATGAGGATGGTAGCCACGGAGGTGAGAAGAATGGGATGGATTCCGCAGGTTTTGGAGACAGAGATTTAGCAGGAAGAGGGAGGGATTGAGGTCCCCTAGCATGCTAATATAGGAAGACCACGGCCATCCCAGGAGGAGGTCATACACCTGGGGACAGCACTAACAGATAACTCCTGAGCTGCGCATTAGAGGCTGTGGGAGTGGGCCAGGCAGGTGAGAGGATGGGGACACTAATTTTCTTCCCCGAGCATTTCCTCTCTAGCAAGGCTCTACGTGGTAACAGGATGAGGCTGGCATCCATCCTAAAAGGAACATTATCCAAGCCGCAAGCTGCTACCCTGGGGGCTCTCCAAACTTCCCTCCCACTTTCTACTCCACTTCCCCTGCCCAGCACTGAAAAGTCCACCCTAGACAAGCTGTGACTAAGTCATGATGTGGCTAAAAGCAGACTGGGTGGCAGGGAATGCTGACAGAGGGTGGGATTAGGCTGCAGAAAGCCTGGAGCGCCAGCAGCTGAGAAGGCAGCTGCTCCACAGGAGGCCACCTTCTGTGTCAAGGTGTGCGAACACCAAAGTTAAATAAATCAGATGGGAGAGACGGAGAAGCCACAGCTGTGGGCAGCCCACCACTCCTTCATACGCCTCCACATCCCCACATCCACCCAAAAAGTACAGAGAATTGCCTCCCCCACCAGCCTTAGCCCCCTTCTGAGGCTTCATCACTCACTTAAGAGAAGTCCAGGCTCCTCGGCAGTCAGGCCGTCCACATTCAGGCCACATACCCCCTTACTCCTCCCCGAGCCCTAATATCCAGCAGTCACACACGACTCAAATGCCGAGATGCAACAGTGGTCCTCTGCCTGCAAAGTGACCACCACACCAGCCTGGCAAATCCCTGTCCCAAAGTCCAGATTAATACTGACCCAGTCCTGGGAGAACTTCCCTAATACCCTGCCAGCCCCAGCAACACTGGCCAATGTCCCTCACCCCACTAATTATTCCAGACGATCTAAAACCAAGTTTGCAAAACTGGCAGCCTGTGGAGTGTTTTTATAATTTGTAGCAGCTTAAAATGTTTTAAAATAGTTATTAACTTTAAAAAACGGGGTGATTTCACATAAAATTCTAGAAGTATGGCTTGAAAAGTTTGCTTTGCAACACTTTTTTGTTTTATTCAAGTACTTTACAGTTTCATCATTTTAATGTTTAAATCTCATGTCTATCATACATTTATTTTGGTATAATGGAGAATTTTTCTCCTCACATAGCTAACCCAGTGTATTTTAGACACAAGACTTCCAACAAATCCAATGTCCAGATTTCGATCTCATTGTCACAATCTCCCTTTAAATAACACATTAGCTGTTTAGACACTGAGACTCCAGAGCTAGTGGGAAATCAAATTCCTCCTTTAGCTTCAGATAAAAAAGCATTAACCAGAACCAAACGTTTCCCAGGCTGAGTAGCTCTACTGTTCTGCCAACCCCTAAGGCTTCTGAGGATAGTTGCTGAGTGGAGACAAGGTCACTTTGGCCAACATGATCACAGCAAAGGAAGGCTGAGGCTGAAACCTCAGAACTTGTCGTCTGAATTATATTTCACTAGTCTCCACATAGGGTCAGGCTATTCCAGAAAAGTCTGCCTTTGTCCCTTGTCTCACGGTGTAATGTGTGCCCTTGGCCACTTCTCAGAACTAGCCCTGGAAAAGCTCATCTTTTCCCGAGGGTTTCGATTAGCATGTCCCTGGAAATGACTTGAAAATCCTCAACTCCAGCTTTCCTGCGCCCACAAGTCAGTTCTTCATGTATGTCCTACAGGCGCCTTAAACGCAAAACATCCTACACCAGATTTCTTTTTCTTTCTTTCTTTTTTTTTTTTTGAGACAGAGTCTCACTGTGTCCTCCTCGGTAGAGTGCCCTGATCATAGCTCACAGCAACCTCAAACCCTTGGGCTTAACCAGTTCTCTTGCCTCGGCCTCCCAAGTAGCTGGGACTACAGGCATCTGCCACAACACCCATCTATTTTTTTTTTTTTTGGTAGAGACAGAGTCACACTTTATCACCCTTGGTAGAGTGCCGTGGCATCACACAGCTCACAGCAACCTCCCAACTCCGGGGCTTAGGCAATTCTCTTGCCTCCGTCTCCCGAGTAGCTGGGACGACAGGCCCCCGCCACAACGCCCAGCTATTTTTTTTTTTTTTTTTGGTTGCAGTTTGGCCAGGGCAGGGTTTGAACCCACCACCCTCGGTATATGGGGCCAGCGCCCTACTCACTGAGCCACAGGCACCGCTCATCCTGCCCATTTTCTGTTGTTGTAGTTGTCATTGTTGTTTTAGCTGGCCCAGGCCAGGTTCAAACCCGCCAGCCTCTACACTAGATTTATTCCCAAACCACTTCTTTAGTTCCCAATCTCGATCTGCACAGATACCCTTCTTGTCACTCAGTCCTGAAACCCCCAACACCTCCAGAATATCTCCGAGACCCACTCTCCTTTCCCACACCACTGCCTCAGTCCTAGGTAAGGCCTTTTTGTCTTTGGTTTGGATTGCAAAACGTGTCTACCATCTGTGTTCCCCGACCTCCCGTGTCTGATGACATTATTCCCAGATCACAAGTCCTGACAGGGTCCCCGATGCCTACAGAGTAAAGTTCCAACTCCACAAAATGGCATTCGACACGTTCCACTCTTGACCCCAGTTGCCCTATCCCTCGTTCTTACCACCCCACACCTTCACTACTCACCCTGTATTTGTTACCACTCCATTTCACTTTCTCATGCTAGTCCAGCTAGCTGCGACGCCTGCCAAACCCTGGCCATCCTTCACTAAGTTCTCTACCGAGACCCCAGACCCGAGCTCTCTGCACAGAGCTTCTCGTCTCCAGGCACTTTCATGCACACATGGCTATGCAGTGCATAAAAACTGGGTAGTCCAAGTGGAATAGGCTGTAAGCAGAAAATGTTCACAGGATTTGAAAGACTAGTACAAAAAAAAAAAAGTAAAGCTTGCATGTTGAAATGATGCTTTGGCTATAACGACTGAAAACATGTATTAACTTTACCTGTTTCTTTTTACTTAAGGTAGCCACTAGAAAATTTAAAATTACAAATATGGCTTCTATTAAATTTCTGAGCCTTCATTTACACCTTATGCCTTCACTTATGCAGTCAGCAAACAAGGAGAGGACAGTCCACATGTGGTTTATGACTGTGTACAAATCTGGAAGACTTTGCTTAATAAAAAGCAAGAATAGGCTCAGGACCTGGAGCACAGCGGCTACAGCGCCAGCCACATACACCGGAACTAGCAGGTTCAAACCCAGCCCCGGTCTGCCAAACAATGACAACTGCAACCAAAAAATAGCCAGGCGCCTATAGTCCCAGCTACTCGGGAGGCTGAGGCAAGAAAGTCACTTAGGCCCAGGAGTTGGAGGTTGCTGTGAGCAGTGACGCCCTGGCACTCTACCCAGGACCACAGCTTGAGACTCTGTCTCAAGAAAAAGAACAAGAACAATAAACAGCACTAACACAAACAGCACTGACCACATCCTTTGTCCTTCTCCTCTTGCTCTCAGGTCCTCCCAAAGATGACATCGCACGTGGTAAATGAGATTGACAACATACTACGCAACAAGCCCTACAGCAAGAAGGACTACAGGTCGTAGGCAGTGCATGAGCCGCAGAAGCTGCATGGTCACAACGGCGGCTGCGCCCAGTACAGAGAGGTGTTACTAGCCAGGCTTTTGAATCACTTAGCAGCCCACTGCTCAACCTCTAGTGTCCCTGGATTCTCTGAGGTATCTGCTGTTGCTACCACTGTGCACATCTGAAAACTCACAACTAAGAAACTCTGTTCTATTTTCTTACCTTGGACTGGAATCACCTATTCTTGCATTGCTCTGTACAGCTCATGCTGATGCAATGGAGAGAATACGGGGAAAGATGTGTTGCCTTCGGGCACTTGGTAACTTAAAAGAAGGCTGTACAGATATATTTTTTCAAAAGAACAAAATACACAGATGCATCTTGAATGTATAAGAAACAGAGTAGGCTATCTTCACCCGGAAGTATTGCTTGGGAGAATAAGCTGAAACAATTTTACATTTTTTTCCTATCTTCACATTCATATTAGCAAGTTTTGTTTCACTGGTCATTCAACAAAACAAAAATCTCTAGGTATCTGCTTTATTACCTTTCAAATACTTACTATTGCTTGGACCCGAAATGGCCCTGTACAACAATTTATCCAGTGTGTTATTAGAATTCCAGTAACGTTATCCACTCATATATAGAGACATCACGGCCAATCTGTGGAAGCGAGGGTTACACTGCTATGGGGACTTAGCTTTGAATAAATCATAATGTATCTGCAATTGTCTTTTTTTTACCTTTTATTAAAACTTGCTTTATAGTTCAACTGCTTATAGGCATAACTTCTGCAAGTTTCAATATCTGAGCTTTAAAAATAAATATACACATGCTCAATTTTGTAAGTAAACCTGTAAGATACCTAGAAAGGCAAACGTTCAGCTTCATTAGCACTGGACTTTCAATATGATGCTTACTATTTGGGAGGAGTTATTAACGTGAACTGAACCATAGGCTTTACGAAAAATGCTATGTTACTACTCACAGACTATGCTAGGTGAATTAACTTGCCCAGTAAAAAGCAAAATGTTAAAGAACTTCCTGATACTATAATCATATCATATGCACTAAACACTGTATACGCATGAACGTTCTCTGCATGGATTAAAGGGTGCACTCAGCATCTGAGGGACACCTGCCCTGCTGCTACCAGCTGCTCACTCACGTTACGACCCCACTTCAGAACAACTGTGAGACTACACAGTGTGTGCTGCTATCTGTAAAAAGGGAGAAAACACGTTTTTCTTTCTTGAGATGGGGGTGGTCCTTTAACTCTTATGTAGAAATCGTAGGATGGACAAAATTCTAATTTTCTGGTCAGTTTCCCCATATAGAAATTATTTTGAGATTTACAGAATATATCATTTTAAAATGTTATTTTCTGTCCAGTATGTATGTTAAGTTCTATTCTTAAAATGTCAGTGGACGATATTAACACATTTTCTTTTTGATTACTATTACCTGTATTCTAATAGAAGTTTGGACATTTTTTTGCCCAAGAATGTCAGATTAATGATGGAAATGGATAATTTTTTCGGTTGCTCATTGTGTATTCAAACCAGTGAACTGCTATATGTATAAATGAGCTGAGGGGCTGTCTCCTGGGAAATGCAACTTAACTTACTTGCTTAGAGTAATAAAAACATTTTGTGCATCCAATCTCACGTTAGTTTTTATCTGATCTTTCATTGTAAAAGAGATTTCTTATGTACAATATGTACATACAAAACACATATGCCATAAAACAGGCAAGAATCTTAATAAAAATTATGTTGGGAGATAATCTGAACAACTGACAGAAATAGCAGTGATGGACAGAGACATAGTTGCAATCCTATCTTTTTCGTATTAACAGAGAATATAATTAGCTACTGACAATATCATTTCTCAATGGGTTTTGGAATACTCTGCACTAAGGCTAACGCTTTTCAAAAGTACTAAAAAAAAAAAAAAGAATCCTGCAAATCAAAACCAAATATACACATTATTGTTCACTGTGGAAATAGCCTATTTTATATGCAAATTACCTGCAATGGTAAATATGTTAGATAATACATTTCACACTCACATCCTTAGGAAAAATTTCCATGCACTCAGTCTTTTCTCTTTTGGAAAGAATTCCCTGGCGGAGAACATATTATTCCAAAAGGTAACCTGGATAGCAGCCATCCCTATACTGAGATCTCAGGTACAAGAAATGCAAACTAGAAATCCTGTGCCTGGCTTCCCACTATAAGAACTGTCACTTCATGTTCGTGGAGAGTGCCAACATCATGGGGCGGAAGCCAGAGTCTGAAGGAACCTCAGCCATCTGCAAAGCCGTCCCTCTGTAACCAATGAGTAAAGTGGGCCCAGATAGATGAAAAAACTTACCTAAACTCATACTGCTAGTTAATGGCAAAACCCAAGTACTTTATGTTCCAGGCTGGTGTCCCTTTACGGAGAACTGTCTTTTCTATTTAAGTTTAAAAGTTGTGAGAATTTTTAAATTTAAAAAGCTTAAGTACGAACCCAAATTGTTAAGAAATCAGACAAGAGGGAAAAGATACACTGAAAACTCATGAAGGCCAACAAGCATAAGTGAGTTTTTAACCATTTCCCTAAGAATCTACACCAACCACTCAAAAGACCCTGTAACCTTCAATTCGCACCTACTTGGGTGCAAACCCAAGGAGGCAGGAAACATCCTCAGGAGTGATACATCTGTAAATTAGTTTTCTCCACCCATGTACAAGAATGCGCATTTTCCTGAGTCTCCAGAAACAGCAGTGTCTGCAGGCACACTACAGACAAGGAGCAGCAGGCAGAGTCCCCACCCCCACCCTCCCCCCACCCACCCCCCGCAGAGGCCTGAGATCCACTCTCCACAGTAACTGCTCAAAGCCTGTCAGCACCTCACATATATTTGATCAGTAACTACAAAAATGCACGCTGACATGTGTGGAAAAGTAAACTCATGGTTAATATGAAATAAAGTATAAAGATGATATATTTACTCATGTTCTTATAAAGAAGCCAGGGAAAATATAAATTTTAAAAAGTAAAGTTTAATCATACTTGTTAAACAAAACCTCTCACAAGAATTCTGACTATAAATTCAATCTCCATATTGCAGTTAACATCAAAACTTGTTCAAACGATCCTTTCCAAGTTGCAATAATATACAAATACAACCAGTAAATTTTTACTGGCTAAAAAAATTTCAATCCAAGATTTTTATCAAGTTGTAAATGAGGAAGTTAAAAATAGGTAAAGGAAATTTTTTTAACACTTTAAGCTTCCACTTATGACAAGTGTGAAAAAAAGAAATTAATTGCTTTGAATCCCAATTACAACAGAATCTTCTTTTACTGCTATTGGGTATAAGGTATTTTTAAGATAAAAATTCTATAGCAGGTTTTTACTATTTAAATCAGACTGAACATATCATAATTTCTTGTGCCACAGACAAGATGGGGAGAGTAAAAAGGAAAAGATTCTGCAATTCTTGGGAGTAAAGTACTGATATAGTAAATATTTAACAAAAACTGTTGAACTGTTGAGTACACACCTTATCATCTTACGCACAGAAATTTATCTAGCAGTACAGAAAGAAAACATTATCAGGATTAAAAACAGTAATACAGGAGAAACTCAGGACAGAAAATAAATTTTACTTACTTTCCTACAGATTTTCAGTTTATTAATTCAAGAGAAATTCTATTGAGAATATTGGGCTGATAACCTAGTTCACCAACCCACCTAAGTAAGCTACCCTGTATCATACACGTAGGAAGAATGGTGGCAAATTTTCCCCCATCTCTGCAGGTACTGCCATCTAGTGGCAACTTTTCGCCAGTAACTTACAAGGGTATTGCCCCAGCTCTGGTAACAAATAATAGACACTGATGGTTTATCAAAAGATCATTTTGTCAAATAAGCAAATGCAACTCCTATAAAAACTCCATGCCACCAACAGCCTGAATGGCTTTTCCTCAAAAGTTAAAAAAAAAATACTTATGTGTAGCCCTAACTGTACCTTACAGTGAATCTTCTTAAGTTATAAATAAAACTAATAACATTTATAACATTCATCTTAAATTTATTAACAGAACAGAAACTAAAGATCAGGAATATATTTCCTTGAGGTACAGCTTTTAGGAAATTACTGATGTGGTCAAAGATAATAGGAATACAAAACTGTTACCACCTGTGGCTCCCTGTTAAAGGTATATAGGTTAAGGAACTTCCCAGACCTTTTAAAGTCATGGTGCACACAGAAAATCATGGTGTCCAAATACACATCAGTTAAAAATGCCAAAAGACTGCTCTCGGCTGGACCCAAGGGCTGAAGAGATCAAAGCTTTGTTCACTACTGATGAGAACCTGTGAACCAGCTGAATTTATGAAAGTCACAATTATAAATTCCTTAGAGTTCTTAAAATTCCAGAATTAAGATCACATAAATTACTTTGGTCTTTTACATGTCAATATTCAGAAAAGAGGTTCTCTCTCTTACTTAACGTTCTTCCAGAGATGTGAGACCCTGGTCCAGGCAAACAATGAATCCTGTGTCTTAAGTCAAACCAACATGGCAGGGTCAAGATGACCTCTCTGGCCACCCAGGGCCAAAGCCATACGGCTGAACAGTATGTGCTTTAACCCTGTAGGACAACTCTCATATGCCTGCACACTATTTTTAGGTTACTACTTTGGCTTCCTTTCTTCTTTATGGGGGGAAAAAAATAACTTTTCCACAAATTTCTCTGCCCCAAGTTGGGGAAATTGTGTTTTAAACTTTGTGTTATTTGAAATCACAAATTCAGAGACTTGTAAACATAAACTTTCTGTTCAATCCCCTGGAAAAAAGATTTCATTCTGATACTTGTGGCTCAAAAAAGTTATAATCCTATGGTTGGAACACAGAGAACCAGTTAATAACTCCTTGCTACTATTTTAAATAACAGCTCAGCCCGGGTTACTGTGACCTCTGACAGATCAAGGAAACAAGTTATTTTCTCCTCCTGTGATTATAGCACATTGCAAGACACGTTTTGCCTTTTAATAATAAATGTCCTGGGTACTCTGAGTTTCCCTTTCAATTCACTTAATATCAACAATCTATTATATTAAAAGGAGCCAATAAACAAATACTGCATTACATTCTGCTGGGTTTTTAAACCCTCAAACTCCAGGTTATAAAAACACTTGTGTGTCTCCCATCCTGACCACCCTTCCACTTTTGCACAGGCCACGCACAGACAGAAAGCCCGGGGGCAAGGCTGACGCGGTCTACTTGGAGCCAGTGGACAGGAGGGCAATGAGTCCTGATGAAGCACTTATGGACAAAATGTAGTTCCTGTAGGAATTTAATGTTAAGGAAAAATTAAGAGCCCAAAGTCAGTTTTTCAACAAAATAAGGCCCATCTATTTGGAATTTCTGTTTTCTTCCTGATACATGGTATAATCATAATGCTATGAAGCCCAGTTGAATGCAAACACAATTTGTCGAACCCAAGACCATGAAGGATGAGAAATATTCACAGGAAATGTGTTCCAATTTTAAAAATAAAATACTTAAGACAGAGACTAGAACCCATGATCATAAAGAACACATGAATTCCATGTAACCTTCATGAGAGGAGCTAATCAAAGAACATGGGGAGGAGAGACTCGATTTCCTTTTTCACGAAGTTTTTCTGCAACTAGTTGGTAACAACAAGAAGGCTGTCAAAAGCTACAGCTACTTCCAGCATCAGAACTGTGCCATTTTTAGCCAACCATTCCCGTATTCTCAGAAGATACAAATTTGAGGGTGTCTCATGTTTTATTACATCATAACCTCCAACTGTTAAAAGTTTGGCTGTACATTCTTGGATAACACTTTAAAGAAATTAACACCTTAATAGGAGAAGAAAGATTCTTGCTCAAAAGCTCAATTTGAAAGCAGCCTGAAATACTGCTAAGGTACCGTGGTACCTGTTTAACTGAACTGGCCACCTACCCTACTCCAAAGCCAAAAACAACAGTAGAAATAGGGTTTATTCCAAGAACTATCACAGGCAAGTTTACTTTGGCTCTCTGGAGCCCTTTTTAAGTAGGCAAGCATACATAATCATATATATAAGACTACTTTGAAATACTTGTTACTTATTATAAAGTCACAACACATATACTTAAAAGAACTTTAAATCAAACCAAAAGTTATTTTAAATGTCCAGAAACTTGCCTAAAGTCAGTGCTACTTAACAGACTGATTCTCAGAGCAATTTTTCTTTCTACTAAAATACCCAGACAAATTGAAATCGAAACTAACTAGTGTTTCTAGATTTCTAAAAAAGATGATCAACCTTGAAAAGGATACACTGTGGGGTTGAAGTTCTTCAGTATAAAGAAGGACGCGACAATGACCAAGACCAGAAACAGAGTGTTGTTATAGAAGATGGAAAATGTGGTCGCTTCATAGTCAGCAACTTCATTCTTCTTCCACAAGATTCTAGAGATACAGAAAGAAGTCAAACAAATTTATAAATAGGATTAAAAACTTTAAGTACCATATGACGCTAGATCATGGCAAGTTTTTCCTTAAGTGTTCTAAGGTGAGAATGTGTTTTTAATATTAACTTTAGTCAGGATGGTCCCCTTCCTTCCACTAAAAAAAATATGTCACTCTCGTTACTGCTACTGAAGAAAATAGTTGCTGTTTAAGTTACCGTTTTCCCCGGGCAGCCAGGGCTAGGGTGGAAAGGGCTGATTAATTGTGTGCAATTGGCACAATTTCATCAGCAGCTCTAACAAGTGACCCTCTTCTGAGCCCTCACCTAAAATGCCAAGTCGATGGTCAGCAACGTGATGGAGGTTCCTGGGCAGCACTCTGGATTTGAGACTCTCTACAGCCTTTCATAATATCACACCTTAAGAACACAAACCCCACAACAGATACCAGCAGTGGTCTCACAGAAGCAGACTACTGTCGGCCATTTTTATTTAAAACAAAGAATGTGCTTTATCATGACAAGAACTTTTTTAACATTTTATAAAACCCCTTAACTTTGTATTTGTTCTATTTTACTGGTTCTGAAATTCTGCCTTAATTTACTTTATCAATCTTTTATACAGGAAAAAGAAGTTCTAGGGTGCCTGTGAATAAGGGAGCTTTTATTCCTCCTGGTTAATTAACTTTGTAAAGCAGTTTTTAAAAAGGTAGGTTGTGACCCATTAGTGGGACTTGAACTCAATCAAGTGGATCAAATGTCCAGGGAGATTAACTGAGTGGGTTGAGACCAGCGTATTTTTCACATAAATAGGAAAGAATAGAAAAACATCAAGAGTGTATCACACACAGGAGGATAAATACTGTTTTGTGAAACATTTTCATTTTATTTGGTCAAAAGGTAAAAATATATTTTTCTTACCATGGGCTATTATCAAAAAAAAAAGGTTCAAAGACTCTCCTGTAGATACTTTGTCCCCAGAAAGATAGCTTTACTCTGGATGCAGATGACACTCCCTCCCCCCAATCTCAAGGACAACCTATAAGTAATGTTATTGGTGATTGACACATTTTATTCACCAAATGTTCTAATCCAAAGTCAACAAGCTTGGCTGTAAAGGAGCTAAATGAGCATTTTGAATGTGGGTAACTATGATGCATGCCCCAGTTTAAGAAACACCGATCTAATGAACACAGTCATTCAAAACAAAGACTTTTCTTTAAGTGAGCTAGATTCCCTAACCTAAATCGCTGTGTAAAAATGTGCAATCAGAAAGCTATGCAGCCAGACCTCATTAAACCTGCCCTGAAAAAGGCCTTCATTGTCATAATTTTACTACCGCGTCTTTAGTTTTATAAAGAATCCATAGGAGATGATCATTTCAATAATGTGTTGGTGCCTTTCCCAAACCACTGTGGAAGACATTGTTCATTAGGTTACTTAGTGTCCCTTAAATAAGGATCCACTTGATAAAGTCTTTCCAAGACTCTGTGCCAGGAAAGTTTCTTTTCAGAAGGACTTGCACATGGCTTTTCTTTAGACAATGAAAGCTATGTGACCTCAGATGTGACCTGGCACTTGGAAGCTCAGAACTAACTTTGGGGTTCAAATGCTGTAACTAACTCTAAAATCCTTGTTCATTTACCTTTTCTTCTTTTAGAAATGGTCCTGGTCTTTTAAAATTGTGCGGTTTAGGCTCGGCACCCATAGCACAGTGTTTACGGGTACCAGGCACATACACCTAGGCTGGCGGGTTCAAACCCAGCCTGGGCCTGCCAAACAACAGTGACAACTACAACCAAAAAAAATAGCCAGGCATCGTGGCAGGTGCCTGTAGTCCTAGCTACTTGGGAGGCCGAGGCAAGAGAATTGCTTAAAGCCCAGGAGTTTGAAAGTTTGAGGTTGCTGTGAGCTGTGATGCCACAGCACTCTACTAAGGGTGACATAGTGAGACTCTGTCTAAAAAAAAAAAAAGTACTGTTTATTTTACATGCATGAGAAAATTGTATTACAAATAATAAGCAGAAGCACTTTAATGTTGGAAGTTTCCACAAAGTCTTTCTGGAGCAAAGCAGGGGTAAAAATTCTGTTCCACCAAGCAGCTTCAGCTTTCTAAACTAAAATTAAAAACCCATGAAAATCACCGGACTCATGACTCTAAAACTATAGGGCAACTCTTCAGCACAAGTTCACTCAATCATTCAGGAACTTCTGCAACGCAGATGTTAAACTGTCTAACAAGCCATCTAAAAGGAGATGACAGGAAAAAACGGGAGTAGGAGCTAACAAATATGGCAGAGAATCGGTAAAAAGAAAAGAAACCCAGTTCTTTTCTTTTTCCCAACCGATGCAGATTCCCAAGTACTCGGGAAGTGCACAAACAGAAATATCACCACACAGGCAGCTATAAAGCCTTCAGACCCAGCGGGTTAGTAAACTCAAGGCTGCACAGCCCCAACAGTTTTACAAAGCTAGTGCTGGGCGAAGCTCCACTGCCTCCTGAATCCTGAGGAGCAATTACAGGTCCACGCTGTGGAGTCAGACCTGCCTGTGTTCTCATCAAGGACCCATAAGCCAGGTACCCAAGCTTTCTGAACCTTAGTCTCCTCCTGTGTAGACAGGCTTACCTACCCCGTAAGGCCCTTTAGAAGAATCAATCCAATATTGTTTAGCTCAAAGAATCTAGTAACAAAAATTCCCAAAGTCAGCTATTACCATTCCTATTACTACAACTTCTATACTTCTAAACTTTACCTCAATTTCAATATCCACATTGTCCAATCAGAAATCAAAAACTGTCTCCACAGTACCCTCTTTCTTATTATCACAAACACTTCAAGTAAGGTGTCAAACCTTTCATCTTTTTCCTTCCGAGACATCTTTCTATTATCAGCTTCAGAAAGTTTTCGAGTCACTTCTTTGGAAACAGCATCCTCCCTCTTCTGTGCTACTCTGGAAGGAAAAGAAAAAAAGTTTCCACATGCTACAGGGTAAACATCACACTCGCTCAGAAACACTCTGTACTCAGATTCTGTTTAGCAACGGAATACTTTACCTTTCAAGAAAATAAGCTGGACAAAAAGTTCCAACTCTCAGCAAAAGAGAATTGTTCGGGAAACTTCCAAGATGTGGTTTATTAGTTATGTGTTTTTATTTCTCCTTAAAAGTGAGAATTTCCCAATGTTTAGGGATTTAACATGAATATATACAAGTCAAACACTATTACTGTAATTTAATTATGAATAACCACGTTTTGTTTTACCCTATAATTTAACTGTTCAACAAATAAATTTCAAAAGGCATTAGCAAATAATTAATGACTCTGATTCAAGTAAATAACAGGAAAGAAAACTAGGCTTATTAAACAAAAAGGAAATAACTAAAATATCTTAAAATAGTGCTTTTAACTCCGCTCCAAAGGACAATTTCACTATAAAGTAATAATATCACATAGTCACAGACTGACCACCCCACTTTGTTTAATTGAGCACTGGTTTATGGGTTGCACCAAAAGTTAATATGGAATCAGTCAGAAAAGTTTAAAAATATTACTTGAGAATTCACACTGAAATATTCAGTGAAAGTCAGATGAAGAAAAAACCTAAATTTATACTCATCAAGAGAATCTACAAATATATTTTATCAGATGGGGAAGCTAGTGAAAGAAGATAAAATTTAAACTATGATGAAATAAAAAGACTCACATATATCATGACAGTTAAATCAACGTGTATATTTTTCATAACATAGGAGAAACTGGTTAGCCACAGATTAAAAAGTAGTTAACTGACCACAAGCAAAATTTAACAAATTACCTACACAGACCCACCATGGCAGCACTCAACACATCCCAAAAGGATGCTGAACGTGAGATAGAACCTGTCCACTCCACCTGAACACAGTCAATCCCTCATTACTATGCTATATTTAGATCTAGTCAGTGTACAGAAAAAAACTGGAGAAATCTGTATGAATTCTAAGAAAGAAAGCCCAGTATCATTCAAGGCAGTAGTTTTCAATCTTTCTTTAACCAGGAGAGCTTCTGAGATACAAGTTAAACACAAAAAATAGCTGATTTTATGTTTCTATCGGTAGCTCTCTTACTCAAGAACTGAGTTAGAATGGTCATTTTTACAAAGAAAACTAATATAGTTTTTAAAGGCTTACAAAGTTACTTTTTTACTTTGTTACCCCTACAGAAACTGATAACTAGAAGGAAGAAAACTAGTTGCTCTTAAATTTAAAAAATAATAATAAGAGGAAATGACAAAGGGGCAGACAACTATCTTTTTAAGAAACCGTTTAGGACACTACAGTGTACTTTTTACTCCAAAGATCCAAATTCACTTGATTCATTTTAACATGCAGAAACCATCTTTTCAGATGCTTTCTTTATTCTTGAGGCACTAGGCTTCAAAGGGTGAGATTCTTTCTTCTGAACCTCTCAAACAGACAGGCACTAAGTAATTAAATACTAAGTGTTTCTTGAACTTAACATCAGACAACTTTTTCTACAAAAGATCAACTACAAAGAAATGAACATGGTTTACAGCTGCAAACTGTCTTAGCTGAATATAAAAAATAAACATATTCCTCCCTGCCCCCAGTCACACTGTTAGGACACAAGAATCAACTACTGTATTTTCAAAAGGGTTGGTTATCTTTACACATCTTCAGGACAAACAATCACCTAACTGTCCACGGGATAAATCTTCCCCAAAACACTAAACCAGATAACTAATTAACTCCTCTTCTAGGTCTAGAATTTTATGCTTACCTACCAGAGGCCTAACAACCATACCAAAGGTTTACCACAACTCAAGAAGCCCTGCCCTCTATCTTAGGGCTCTTAGAAAATAAACATCACTCGGTGCTAAATGCTCTAAAATTGGATTGAGGTCACTCTAGTGACCTAGCACCTAGACACCTGAGATAACCCACAAAAATCAACTATATTTTTCTTCTTTTATATCAGCGTATCAGAACTTTTACAGAATAAAAAAAAAAATCTACTTTAAACCACATTTTTGTACATACTGTTTAAATATACAAAATTTACAAAAATTCCTAAGAGCTCTCTTACCCTCAACCTCTCCAACCATGCGCATACATATCTATTATGTGCCAGACACTATGCTTAACATGTCACAGGCATGATCATATTTAAACCTCATCACCTTCTGAAGAACTACTGATATCTCTATTTTATAACTCAGGAATCTGAGGTTGACAGAGGTAAAATAAATGCTATTTTTGACACAGGTTAAAAAACAAGGCCAAACACTTAAGAGTAGCAGAGCTGGAATCTAGACCGTCAACTGCAAAGCCACCTTCCTTCTACTATCAAACCTACCCGCATCTTGCTGTGTCTCTGAGCCTCAACTGCCTTGCAAATCTGTAGGAGTTTCCATATCAGTAAGTAGCAATATTTAAAAGTAAAACAAAATTATAACTAAATAAAAGAAATTCTACTCTGAGAATCTTAAGTCAGTAAGTCATTGAAATTTTACTGAACATACCATTAACTGTTATAAAGGTAAAATAAATACATAGAACGGCCAGTTGCCCTCAAGAAGCATAAAGTAGAAATGAGAAAGTAAATGACTTTGATTTGATGATTTTGATATCACGGAGGTGACTTTGGTTTGAGGATGATTTTGATTCCAAACATGAATAGCTAGTATCAAAGGGACTAAGTTCCAAGGCGATCCCAATGGGTCATGCAAGATCCCCACTTCTCTGTCCACAGATGGCCATGTCTCCAAGAAACACAGTTCAGAACAGCAGAGGCCAAAATGGGCTGAAGCCTAGAAAGGCGATTGGTACAAGAGTGATTTTCAACCAGTGTGCTGTGAGAAGATCTTTGGTGTGCCACAAAAATGTTTAAAGATCATTATTTTCAAAAGAAGTTCAAAGCAAAGTATTCTTTTTTATTATTCTTTTTATTTTTTGTTTTTGATCAACATAATTTAAATGTGCCACAGAAGTTTAACTATAGGTTCAAGAGTGCAATGAGATAAAAAAGACTGAAAAGCCTCTGTGTGGTAGAGAGGCTGCTAAGCAGAAAGACGACAAAGATGACCCAATTACTCTGCTGGTCTATCAGAACCGCAGCCACAATACCTGAGGTCCTATGTGGAATGACAATGGGGAAACTGCCATGGCCGCTTCCAGCCACTGAGATCCATGGCCACTCCTGTTAACTGAGATCATCTCAATAGGTTTCTTTTCATCGTTTCCATAAATAGTCTAATGCAGGAAACAAAGCTCAAAAAAGCAAAAGAAAGATCAAAGTTGGGAAGATTTTTCAGGAAAAGATTCCTAGAAGTCTCAAAACAACAGATATGTAAGAATGGAATGGGAGGAAAATAATCCTAGATGGAAGAGGGCACATTCAAAGGATGACATGAAGGCCAAGTCAGAAAAGCTAAGGCCCAAATCTAAAGGTGAGTACAGACTCACAGAAAGCAGACAGACGACTTGCATTCCAAAGGTCTAGAAGAATTCAGCTTTAATACATTTTAAGATGGCCATGATGTGCGAAGAGAATTATATGGTAAAATGATGCCAGATTAAGAAGAATACAGACTCTTTATCCCATAAAACAAAGACAATATTTGCACCTTATATGGAAGATTGTAAGGATTACACAGAGTAACGTGCTTTAAAAAGTACATGGCAAGGCAGGCCTTCAACTTTTGTTTTAAGAGACCAGATGGAAATTGCCACAATAATCCAAATAAAGTGTCTGAACTAAAGTGGGAATTATGGAAATGAAAAGATGATGAAGGTACAAAGCACATTGGCACTTCAAGTCTCAATATAATTCCGACCATTTTTAAGAAACTGCTTCCAAAAAACACAGCACCTAGAAGACCCACTGAGAAAGCAGAGAAATATCCTGTTATCTCTGGTGAAGAATCAAACTATTCATGAAAACAACTTCAAAGGGTGCCTCTTCTAGTCAAATAATTTATACCTATTTCCAGTGAAGATCATGACACTCAGAAATAAGTGTTATATCATCTTTCCTAAGTCTAGACTTCCCCACATTTTAACCCTGATAAAACTGGAGTATTTAATTACTTTTGAATAATGTATAAATTCATTGTAATGAGGCTTGGATCTTCTTCTCCAAAAACTTTTGTTAAAATAATTATATATTTTATAATACATGTGATCTTAAAATAGAGTAAATATGGTTATCTTTTACACTTTATATACCTGTAGGAAAAAATTAGCATTGAAAGTGTCAAATTTTAAAAAGAGCATACCTTTCACTTTCAAAAATATTACATGAAGAGCCCAAGACAATTCTCTTCAGAAAGTATTCCATTTGTTTTTTTTTATTACATCATAACTGTATACATTAATGTATTTATGGGGTACAATGTGCTGATTTTATATATAATTTGGAATGCTTACATAAAATTGGTTAACATAGCTTTCACCTCAATTATTGTGTTAAGACATTTATACTCTACACTTAATAAATTTGACATGTACCCTTGCAATATGCACCACAGGTGTGGTAAGAATTCCATTTGACTTCTGAAATGCTAATTTACTTGCTGGGGTTGTTTTTCTGATGAACCTCCCATTAACTTAAGGCTACAGTTAATTGTTCTAATTCCGCCCTCAAAATCTACTTCCATGGTAATGTGTCAGACTGATTACTGTCTATGCTTCAGTTAACAATTCTTCCTAGTATCATTGTGCCTTCCCATCCTCAACCCCACACACACACACACACACACACACCTCAAATTAATGCATATTGAAACCAACACACATACAAACAATTTTTAAGAAAAGATCCCACTATACAAAAATGCAATAGAAAAATATACTTACTTATGCTTGAGAATAAATTTTACATTCTTGTATGCAAAGGCTACCAGGTACGTGCTTACTAGGGTCATCACACTATACAGAACAGCAGACTGAATAAGATCCATATGCCATATTCGCCAATATAACCCTGAATTAAGGGGGAAGGGTACAGAAAGAAACAAAACATTACTGCTCCATAACCAAAGCCTGGTAAAAAGCCGGGGTCAGGGAAACCAATACAGTATATGAGGCTCGTCAGAGATGAGACAGCCAGTAACAAGTTACACTCTCAAGCTTTCCCAATTCAGAAAAATTGAAAAACATAACCTTCCTCTTAGTCCAGATGAGATCCCGCTTCTTCTAAAATAAGAACAGGCTCAAGAAAATCACAATTTAGACTTCAAATTTCATTCATCAGGGTAGCATTATGGTAAATACATGTCATTCCAAAACAGCCACGTGCAGTAGTCCCAAACTACGGTTTACTTGCTGACGTGGCTGCTAGCTGAAATCAAGGCAGGGCTCTGTCGAGTCAGTGAGCCAGAGAGCTGCACGCCACGTTAACCGCACGCCGGGTTTTATAAGGACAAAAGAGAAAACACATTTGGATTTCACTGCCCCACACGAGCGAAGCAGCGTGAAAGACGCGAGATTCAAATTTAGGAACCCTGCGTTAAGTGTGCAGTTTCCCACCCAGGTCAGAGTTCTAGAATGGGTCTCGCAGATTATTAAAACGTCTAAGGTAGACTGTTCATTTTAACGGAATGAGATTCAACCTCTCTCATTTTAGGGAAATGATACCCAACCGTGTGAGGCAGTTCACGTGAAGACACATCACTAATCCAGTGAGTGACCTGGCGACTCGCTCTCCTAATTCATTAATTTCTCCCCAAGATAATGATGTAAGTTTAAGACTTAATAACTGTGAACAACGTTTGTATTGAAAAGGACCGCAGGAAGGAAGCACGCTAGGGCTAGCACAAGTACCTAACTCGAGTGTGTTTTAAATACAGATTCGGGCCGCCAGCACTTGCAACTCATCTCCGGGGGGTGGGGCTCAGAAACGTCCGTACTTTTAAAACGCTCCACAAGTCACTTCCCCGAGAAGTCGCCCACAGGAAGCCCCGAGCAGAACACCGAGGCCCAGAAAGGCTCCGTGCCTCCTCGAGTTCAGGAGAGTTGGGGAGACCGCCCGCCCTCCCGGGCCGGCCACGTCCCGGCACAGCCCAGCCCGGCCCGCCGCGGCCTCCCCCGCCCGCCTCGCTTTAGCACTCACAGATGGGGATGGCTGACACGATGAACGCGTTCCCGAAGAAGAGCGCGGAAGACTTGGCCGACAGGTTACGGCTGAAATCCTGCAGGAGCAGGTCCTCCTCCGACTGCTGTTTGGAGCCACCTTTGGGAGCCATGGCGGAGCGGGCGCCGGAGCGGGAGAGGAGACCGCGGGCCTCAGAGCCGGACGCACAGCCGGGCAGAGGCTCCGGCCCCGCCCCCGCGACCTCCGTATACGCTAACGACCCGTCAGCGCTCCGCGCGGAGCAAGCTTCCCCGTGATTGGCCAGCGCGGCGCCTTGCATAGGCTTCCTGGCGTGATTGGATGAGCGGGCCAGACTTCCTGAGTCCTGGCGAGCCACGTGACAACTAATACGCCGAGGGGAGACGGGATTTGTAGTCTAGTGGGAGCTTTTCTTTTTAATTAACAAAACTTTATTGACGTTCCACTTAGAAGCTGGTGCCAGACTCCCCAAATTCAAGCGTTCAGAATTTCAAAATAGAAAACTCTGCCGTCCCTCTACCTCGATTAACTCATCGAGTATATGGTTACTACCCACGGTGCGTACTCAGCCCAGAGAGCATTGAAGGAACATTAAGAGAAATATAGACCTAACACGTCTAGAATTCCTTTTCGTTTACCCGTCTGTTATTTCATTAAATACTTTGAAAAATCGGATGACATCACATTGCCCCGGTTGCAGAAGAACCTTGTAAAGGTGGCTGGGAAACCAGCAGTGTTGGTGTGAGCTGTTCTCTCAAAAACGACCCGCTATCGCCACAAAAAAGAAACAGCACTCTTTTAAGAAACTCATTATCTCATTGGTGAAGAAAGTATTTAATGTGTTTAAAGCATTCACAAATTACTATTTTAATTTAATTTAATTTTAACAATCTTTAGAGTAGTGTGGATTCCAAAGCCATTCTAAATAAATTACGGTACTAAAGAAAGACAACAGGTTGGCTAGAAGGGACTCCTCTGAAGCTCATAAAGATAAAGTATGCCTAATAAAAAGCTAGATGTCATTTTTAATTCGTCAAGTTATCTTTTTTTGTTTGTTTGTTTGTTTTGCAGTTTGGGGCCAGGGCTGGGTTTGAACCCACCACCTCCTGTACATGGGGCCAGCACCCTACTCCTTTGAGCCACAGGTGCTGCCCCGTCAAATTATCATTTCTTTAAAAAAAAAAAATCTTCCGCCACATGATTCCTCTGTATTATAAAAACATTAAGGTACTTCAGGCACAACTTCCTCAACCTTATATCTTTCTTCCTCATCTAAGCCAAATTGTAATCAGCTTCCACAGCTTCCATCCTAATTGCACTTTTTGTCTTTAATCTTTTCAATCTATTCTCTACACAAATACCAGAGTAAATTTTCCTGAAATATTTAAACCCTTTCACTGTCTATGGCTATATTCCAGAAGTTTTCAACAATTCACTGCAAAAGAGAAAAGAAAAGAATAGACCATTTAATGAATTTTTCAGAAAACCGAAAGTATTTTTTAAAAATATCTGAGTTTATGTCCATTTTTGACGTTGATACGCTCTTTTATTGCATGGTGGTGAGAGAAGATACTATTTTCTCTTACCACATGCTCCTCTCCCGGTTTTTCCCTCCATAGTTAATCACCTCCTTTTTCATCCATTTGCTTTGGTTAAAATGCTTGGTTTCTATATTAATTCCTTTTTTTTTCTATTACATCGATGTCCAGTTCATAAACAAGCCTTTTGTATCTGTCTCTATATTTCTAGAGACAAAAACTATCTAGATACATCTTCTGGCTAATTATAAACCAAGGATATAAAAGGAAGATAAAAGAAAACTATAAGATCAAAAGAATCAAAGCCCATCAGGGTGGGTTCAAACCCAGTCCTGGCCAAAAATAAATAAATAAAAAGAAAAAGAAGAAATAATTAGAAATGATGGTGAGGTTAAAAAGAATTATGCCTTAAAAAAATATTTTAACAATTAGAATAGGAAAGATAAAAGTTTGAAGTATTAAGTACATAGGTCCAAATGTTACAATTGAAATAATCAAAGGAGTTAGCTGAGAAATATTAATACATTTTGTAAGACTGAAAACAGAAGAAAATCTAAAATAGTAGGAATTTAAGTTTGTTTTCCTTGGGGGGAAATTAGAAAAATAATGATAGGCAATGATGCTTATGACAGAGAAGGTTTTTATTGATATTTATTTATTTCATTGATTTCATTATTTATTTCATTGATAGTAACAATGAAAATCATAAAGGTAGCACATTTCTATACTGAAGCAGTGTTCTCTTGCACCAAAACTATCTAGTTCCTTTTGGAGAGCAGCAGAATCTAAGTATCATCTAGAGACAATATCTATCCCCATGACATAGGAGACAATGTGCTAAAAAAACAGAGGATGAGGTAGGCAATATATTTTAGCAGAACTAAGATCTACAAAATATTTTGTGCATCTCATTATAGTTATCTCTGTGAAAGAACCAGATGGTCATGATTCTATACGAGTCTGATTCAAATCTGAATTTCAGGCTTAACGTTTCTATTGTATCACTTTATACTTCCCAGTTGGGGAGAAATGATGCAATATTTATTGCTCTCAGGTATAAGGACAACATATTTCTCTTATCTATCGCTGATGGTTTTATAGAAGAAAATCTGGCAAGTTAAAAATTATATCTTTTTATGTGGCAGGTGCTGGAAGTTGCCTAGCCAATAAAGAAAGCCAGCACTGACTTTTCACTGGGACCTTATAATGAATAACAAATGGATCATCCAGGGCTACTCTGGGTTGAAAAACTATTTCTTTATTTCAAAGCCTATTTGAAATGCAAATCTCATTATGGAAATAATTTTGAAAGAAGAGATGGAACACTTATATTAGTATTAGCCACTAAGTATAATGTTTTAAGGTGCCACCTGAAAGATGATTTTCTCAGTGAAAGTACACTGGTATTTCACACACTGGTATGTGACTAATTCATTAGTTCATATATCCATTCAGCAAATGTTTATTGAGAAGCTACTACATAAAAGGTACTGTACTGGATCCATGGAAATACAATCATGATTATTATGATTATAGCAAACAACATTTACTGAATTCTTTCTTTATTTACTTAGAGACAGAGTCTCACTTTATTGCCCTCAGTAGCGTTTGCAACCTCAAACTCTTGGGCTTAAGCGATTCTCTTGCCTTAGCCTCCCAAGTAGCTGGGACTACAGGCACCTGCCGCAACTCCCAGCTATTTTATTCTTGTTGTTGTAGTTGTCATTGTTGGATTCTCCGTCTTGGGAAGTAGGAACATGAAACCCACAAATAGAAAACTCATGGAGATATACTGAAACAGGGAAGCAAACGGAGAAGAATTTAATAATTCCCCAGCAACCATAAATTAGGAAAGGAGAAATTAGAGAGATGCTCAAAGAACCTCAGGGCTTCCTCATTTCTTTCTCTGGGCCTGACAGAGACCCTTGTCACCTGCAGTAAAGCTAAAACGCTCATCTCAAAAATGAAAACAGAAAAAAAAAGATTTAGAACATATTAAATAACATGGGTTCCACATAGAAATAATATTTAGATGAATAACTGTGCTTAACATAATTTTTCATTTATCTATCGCCCCACCCCTAAAAACATTTAAGATAAAAATGACAAGATCAAATACCTGTAAGATCCACACGAGTAACTTTGGTGAGTGACTTGTGCCAGTTATAGGACACACATGAGATATGATAAGGTCAATAGGAATGACTAGCTCCCCTTTCCAAAAGGCAAACTGAAATAGACGCTGGGTAGACAGCTAGAATTAACAGCAAATATTCTGTAGGCCAAACAGGTTTGGGGTTTAATCGGCCCCATACACGCCCAGGTTTAAGAAGACGTAAATGCATAAAATATATATTTTAAAAATTAAGGCGTAATAAATAAAAGCCTTACCATTTCAGGAGGCAATGTGACATTTAGCAGAAAATGCCGGGGAAAGTTGGTCATTAGTTTTGGTTTGGTCAGCCCCCATCCCCCACTCACCTCTACCTCACACGCATACCCCGTTATTAACAGGAATTGTTTGCCAGCTGGCTTATTTTTAATAAAGATAAGGTTTTGAGAATTCTAAATGCACCCTTTACTGTGGAATTGATTTTTCAACCAAATGAGGCATTAAAACATTTGGGGGACAAGAATTTGTTTTTGAGCTTAAAGCTTATACTTTCCAAGATAGATACTGTTTTCCTTCTTAGGAAATATCAATGTGACCCACGTACATTGGGGACTGCTCCTGAAATATTTAGAAGAGTCTGTTTCTTTTGTGCCTAAGGATATCATAAAGTCATTTACTTCTTTAGGAAAATGATACGTAGCTGAAGAAAATATATTATCTTAATAACCACTGATAAGGGCCATAATACTTTAAATCTTAAAACTCCTCCTGGAATCTTCTAAATGTGAGACTTCTCACACATGCATCATTCATGCAGCACTGCAGGGCACAATAAAAATTAAGATTTACACTGGAAATCAATTTTCATTCGTTACACATTTAACCCGAGCACTATGGCAACAGAACGTAAGATAAAGTAGGTCATGGATTTCAACTGGAAAGGCTTCGGTGATACAAAAGCCAGCTATAATTTGTTGCTCATCTTTTAGGGCTCTTTATTTCCAAATTCTTCTATTTCCCACACCCCAGTCAATGTTATCTAAATGACAACCTACCAGATCGGTGGTTCTCAACCTTCCTAATGCCGCGATGTATTTTCATTGTTACAAAGGGGTCGCAACCCACAGGTTGAGAACGGCTATAAATTATAGATCAGATTCTTCAGTGAGATTTTTTTCAATCTCGTTATTTATTTTACTTGGTGAATGTACTGGCAGTATTCCTCTGCATACTCACAAATGAACAGAGAAGGAAATCCCAGATAAAAGGCACATCCTACACTCATGCTCTGTTACTGTCGGGTGGCTACAGCCATCTATGGTCTCCTAGAAACCTAGTGGGACACCTACCCCAGCTGCCGAGGCTGCTGTCTTTCTACCCAAGAAATAAAATGAAATCAAGTTCTAATCCTTTTGATGGTACTTTTTGCTTCCATCTTCTTTTGCCTTTGGGGAAAATATGTCCCTCTATCTTAATAACCCTTATTTTTCGTTCCTACGCCAACCATCTCCCCCACTCCCACCCCTCTCCAGGTCCTTTCTATGCTAAAACTCTTCCTTCTTTTCCCTCTTTTCTCTTTTTCATGCATAGAACGTATAGGTCTTTGCCAGTTTAACTACAGGTCTATAGCCCACTTGAACCTATAGTTAAACTTCCATGGCACTCTTAAATTATGTTGATAAAAGAGTAAAAAAATAAGGATATAATTATTGTACTTTGAACCTCTTTCAAGAATAATTTAAGTAATGGTCTTTAAAATTTTTCATGGCATACCAGCGTGCTAAGGAAACACCAGTTGGAAATCACTGGTCTAGGGCGGCACCTGTGGCTTAGTAGGGTGCCAGCCCCATATCCCAAGGGTGGTGGGTTTGAACCCAGCCCAGCCAAACTGCAACAACAACAACAACAACAAAAATAGCCAGGCATTGTGGCGGGTGCCTGTAATCCTAGTTACTCAGGAGGCTGAGGCAAGAGAATCCCCTAAGCCCAAGAGCTGGACGTTGCTGTGAGCTATGACACCACAGCACTTTACCAAGGGCAATAAAGTGAGACTCTGTCTCTCTAAAAAAAAAAAAAAAGAAAGAAAGAAAATCACTGATCTATAGCATCAGACAGACTGTAAAAATTCTAAAGATTTAATCTGCCACAATAATAGCTGTGTGCTCTTAGGAAAATTGCTTACCTTCTCTGAACCTCATGTTCTTCACGAGAGTCCCAAGGTTGCGGTGAGCACTAAGTGAAACGAAGGTGAGGCTCTAACTGTCTTCTCACTTGAAGTGTTGCCTCCTGCGCAATCTACAAACCTACTTGGCTTTCTCATTTCCTGCACACACATTTCCTAAACACACACACACACACACAGAGAAGTGCACGTGCACACTTTCCCTCAACCCTGTTGCACACTTTCCACCTGTCTACCTGTCCTTCACTGGCTAAGACAGTTTGTTCAGACTCACTCCCCATTTGGCCCATTCCAACCTTATCATATTGCATCTGCTCCAGAAATGACATACTAAATCGCCAAATTCAACCTTCTCTCTTCAACTGTAAACCACTTTATCTGTCTTCAGCATTTGACACCATTGAATATTTCCTCCCAAAAGTTTCTCTTCTCTCCTCTCCCATGGCACTGGAGGAGCTCTGGTTCTTCTCTTACCTCGCTGCAGCTCCTTCTCTGGCCCCTGTTCTAACCCCGCTGCCCTTCACTGCTTCTTGGGGTAGGTTTTCTCATGCCAATTTTCCCACTGATGGGAATATGAAATGATCAAAAGATAAAACCATGGTAGCCGGCCCTCATCAGAGAGCTCAGAAAGTAATATCAGACTGGCAAGTTTTGGCCAAAGGGAGATAACTTTTTCAGATAAATCTTAAACTTAATGTTGCTCCCTAACCCCTAAATGTTGAGGTGATCTTTAAACTGCTTCACAGCCCAGCCATACAGAGCAAAGTAAGAGAAAATGGGACGGTTCATCCAGAGCTTTACAGCAAGCACATTAGGGAATATAGTTCCTTGTCTTCTTCGATTCCACAGATCCGTACGGCATCTAATAGGAGCATAAATATCTAATACCACACACATAACTGCTAAATAGAGGTTGAGCTTTTCCTATATCTGTATTTTCAATCCTTTATCCAAAGAAGTCCTTACTCTATTGCACATCCCTTATGAATGTCACACAAACACCAAGAAATGAAACAGAATCAAATACTGAACAAAGAAAAGCCCCAGCCCCCTTTGCAAAAGTTTCATCAATTATCAACTAAGAAAGCATTGAAGGCAGTGCAAAACTCACAGTGTGTGTCCCACAGTTTGTTATACAGGTATCGGTTGGCAGCACAGGCTCTTGGGTAAGATTGGCTTAATTCAAATTCCATGTCTATGACTTATTTGTCATATTCATACAGGACAAGTGGCATCCCAGCCAGCTGGGAGAACTGGGGGGCGCGGACTGGCTGTGTGCACCTTGGCGATGTTGGTGCGGTGGCAGCAAGCAGCGGAACCAGCGGGCTGGAGGGGGGGCGGGGGGCCTATTTCATAGGCCTGGAAACGAAAGGGACTGTAGCCATTCATTTGTGACCCAGACACGACCCAGACATGTCCCAGACAAGATGTCCCAGACATGCTAAATGTAACTACCAAGACAGGCTAAATGTAACTACCGAAGGCCAGACATGTCCCAGACAGGTTGTTCCAGACATGACCCAGACATGTCCCAGACATGATGCCCCAGACACGCTACATGTAACTACTGAGGGCCCCATGCAACTATATATACCCCTAGACAGAAGAGCCTGGAGACATAGAAGAGATTTTCTCCCCTGACTTGGGTTTTCTCTCTCTGTCAGAAGCTCTGGTGCTTCTGTATTCTTTTCTGTAAATAAATCCTGTCTTACCACTGATTTGTGGTCCATGGATTCACTGAGACCAACAACCTACTGAAGAGCAAAATTCCAGTATCATACTCTGGTCTCGTTTGGGTTTGACGATCTGTGATAAGCAATGGGACCACTTACCTCTATCCTGCTTTGCTCTTTAGTTATAATAATGGAGACTAATAATTTTGATGCCCATCCGCCAGTAAATGTACATAGTGTGGCTACTGACCTCTAGATCACAGGCAGGATGCTGTTGGGAATGAACTTTTTTCTAATTCCCCGTGGGTCCTGAAAGGAGTTGAAGGGAATGTTAGAGGACTTTTGAAACTGTTCTGTATTTACTCCTTTTCTCTGGTTGAGAGCTGAGCAAAGAGGTTGCACCTAGAGGCCCTGGGGTCCCCAGCAATGGTTGTGACCCTAGGATATGGGAGGGCCTTCGAAAAATCATGCCTTCCCAGCTCTAACCTCTCTTCTCTTCCATGGTCCCAACCTTTTCCGATTTATCTCTAGAATCTCTATAGACCTCTTCAGCTTCTCTCTCTCTCCTTGTAGTTTATATCATTGTTCAAATGTTGGTAAAGGATTGCTTTTGTACGTGCTCAGTATTTTTCACATGTTTAAAGTATACCTCAGATGTTGTAGGTATATTGTAGGACCTTTTTATTGCCTTTCATTGCAAAATTAAATTCAATGGTGTTTTCATGTGTTTGAGAAAGCAAGGCTAAACCATGTTAACTACAAGTCAGCTCCAACAAAGGGCAAAAACATGGTTTTTCTAGGCAACTAGAGGCCTATGAAGGGAAGCCCAGGGCAACTCCCCAAAGGCAAGAATGGCCCTTAACCCTTGGCTACAGTTCCGTCTCTTAAAAATGAAGAAAGGCAATGAAAATGACCCTGGGTATTTGATTTCTTCTGGTTTATGTGTGTAAAAGGGAACATTTAAAATACTGACGTCCAGGTTTCTTTAAGATTTCTGCTAATTGTAACAACTGCAATCCAAAAGTTTCAAAGTGTCTCTCACCCTTGAATTGTCACTGAGTTTAATTATCTTGCCTAGCTAACTTTTTGGGAATGAAACGGAGGTTGGAAAAACATAGCTTTTAAGACCCACTATTTTCCTTTGTTACTGGAAATTTAAAAGAAGCTTATAAAGATTATATAGTTGGTTCATCTTATAAGGGTACATGTGAATCTTTCTAAATGTAGAATATAAATGTCTTAACACAATAACCAAGAAAATGACATGAAGGCTATATTAACCAGTGTGATGAAAATATTTCAAATTGTATATAAAAACAGCACATTGTACCCCATGACTGTATTAATGTACACAGCTATGATTTAATTAAAAAAAATGAAAAAAAATACAGTTACATGTGCAAGCACTGCACAGCCATTTTCTCCAGGACAGGGCTCACCCCACTTTGATTGATACTCTGAAGCTGGAGGAGGGAAGGGGCAGAAAGGGGCAGAATATGCATCAGGTGGGAACAGGCTCCCTGATGCCTGAGTTCTTGGGCTGTGCTGCTGGCACGTTATAAGCATAGGAGAGCCAGCAGGTACTAAGTGCTACACTGGGAAGAATGGCTAATTCCAGACAAGTGCAGGGGCTGATGAGGCCACTCTCCTCAGGGCTTCTTCCCCAAACATTGGTCAGAGGACGCTTTGACAACTCAGGAATACGGGGTGGGATTCATTAAGACAAAGAGTGTCTAATCTTTCCCATAGATGCGTAATGTTCTCTTGCCAAGAGAACTGTCATCAGGTGGGACCAGGCTCCCAGTTACCTGATTTTTCAGCCTGTACTGCCAGAACACTCCACTGGGCTGTATTCTGAAGCACTGGGATGTGTTTGATCTCCAGACGCTGATAAAAGAATGTATGGTTTTCTTCTGCACCCAGGCCTGGCCTCAGTATCAACTCTCCACTGGTGAACAATGGCCCCCAGAGGGTACTCTAAATTATGACACCATTTTTCAGTTAGACACTTTTGTAAACATGAAGCAAAGTGGTCTGAAGTGCCCTATGTGCAAGCTTTCTTTTTCCTCAGGGACAACCCCCAACTGTGTAAAACCTGTCAGCTAGATTCAGCTCTCTGGGCTGTAGTAACTTCCCCAAATGGTTAGGGATTCCCGAGGGAGACGCTGTCACAACCTAGTTCAAACCCAATATCTACTTCTCCTGCACCTTCCTCTGTGCATTCAGAAAACCCCAGGAGAGAGGCTGTCCCAGGAGTTTTTTCTGGTCCTGTTGGGACCCCCCAGAAGGCGGCAACCATATCTTTCTTTGTGTCCCTTGGTTGAGACTGCGGGTGACGAAAGGGGAAATGCACAAGTATACGCTCCATTTTCCCCGACAGCTTTAAAGCAAATTAAGGTTGATTTAGGAAAATTTTCTGATGACCCTGAAAATTACATAGATGTTCTCCAAGGGTTAGGACAAAGCTTTGACCTCTCTTGGGGAGATGTAATATTACTACTAGATCAAACTTTAACTTTTTTTTTTTTTTTTTGAGACAGTGCCTCAAGCTGTCCCCCTGGGTAGAGTGCTATGGCATCACAGCTCACAGCAACCTCCAACTCCTGGGCTCAAGTGAGTCTCCTGCCTCCGCCTCCCAAGTAGCTGGGACCACAGGCACCCACCACAATGCCTGGCTAATTTTGGTTACAGCAATCATTGTTGTTTGGCGGGCCTGGGCTGGATTTGAACCCAGCACCTTAGGTGTATGTGGCTGGCGCCTTAGCCACTTGAGTCACAGGTGCTGAGCCAAATTTTAACTTTTAATGAAAAAAATAAAGTCTTAGGTGAAGCTAGAAAGTGGGGTGATTTGTGGTTCAAATCCAATACTGATGGCAGTATGTCTCCTAGGGAAAGGGACAGATAACCTACAGGAAGACAGGCAGTTCCCTTTGAGGATCCCAAATGGGACCCTGAGAAACAAGGTGACTGGTGGCATAAACATTTTCTAACATGTATCCTGGAAGGCTTACATTGATCCAAGGAAAGGCCTATGAATTATTCCAAATTGTCTACTGTTAACCAGGAGCAAAATGAGAGTCCCTCAGCCTTTCTTGAGTGGCTTAGGGAGGTAATGAAAAAACATACTCAGTTAACACCTGACTCCTTAGAGGGTCAAATTATTTTAAAAGATAAATTTATCACTCAGGCAGCCCCACACATTCAAAGAAAACTCCAGAAATTGGCTCTAGGCCCAGATCATAACCTGGAGAACCTTCCAAAATCAGCCACTGTGGTCTTTTATAACCGAGATCAGGAGAAAGAGGAGGGAAAAGAGAGAAGGGATTGAAAGAGAATGATAGCTCTAGTAATGGTGCTCAGACAAACAGGCACCTTTCAGGGGCAGAAGGAAGCCAGAGGAGCTAAGAACAAGTGCTGCCTATGTGGTCAGACTGGCCACTTTAGGAAGCACTGCCCCCAGCAGCACCACTGGCTGGGCAAGCCACCTGGCCTCTGTCCAGAATGTAAGTGTGACCACTGGAGGGTGGCCTGTCCTCAGAGGTGACGGCCTCCAGGGACAGTGATCCCATCAGTGCCCAAACTGGACTGAGGGTATCCAGGCAGATTCTCATGGCTCCAGCTTGTGTCATCACCCCTCAGTAGCCCTAGGTTTGCCTTATAGTTGAGAGCCAGAAGATAGAATTTCTTCTGGAAACTGGCACAACCTTTTCTGTACTTCTCTCCAATCCTGGTCTCTTATCCCCCAAATCTGTAACTATACAGGAGGTGTCTGGAAAGGCAATTACCAATTTTTTCTCTCAGTCTTTAAGCTACAATTGGGATGACTGGCTATTCTCACACACCTTCCTAATCATGCCTGAAAATTCTTCTCCCCTTTTGGAGATGAACATACTCCAACACATAGCTCACATGGACTGTGTTACCCCAGGGCTTTAGGGATGGCCCTAACTTGTTTGGACAAGCCTTAGCCAAAGACTTGAGTAATTTTTCCTATCCCACAGTGACTCTTATTCAGTATGTAGATGACATTCTTTTGGGAGCACCAGGTGCAGAGAAGTGCCACAAAGCCACACAAACTCTATTAAACTTTCTAGCTGATTATGGGTACACAATTTCCAAGGCTAAAGCCCAGTTATGTGTGCCTGAAGTTCACTATTGGGTATCCAGCTTTCACAGGGGAAGAGAGCCTTGGGCAAAGAAAGAATAGAACCAATATTGGCTCACCCTAAACCTTTAACTCTCAGACAGCTTTGAGGTTTCTTAGGAATCACAAGCTTTTGCAGGCTCTGGATTCCTTGATATAGTGACATAGCTAGACTAGTCTATTTTTTAATTAAAAAATACTCAAAAAGAGGGCCTAGTCATGCTAGAATGGGAACTGGAAGCAGATAAGCATTCTAACAGTTGAAAACTGCTCTTTTGCAGGCCCCTGCTTTGAGTCTTCCCACTGGATAACAGTTTAATCTGTATATTACAGAATGAACTGGAATTTCCCTGGGTGTTTTGGCCCGACACTGGGGTCCAGTTTTACAACCTGTAGCAGATCTTAGTAAAGAAATTGACACTGTGGCCAACGGATGGCCACACTGTGTACGGGTTGTAGCAGCTGTAGCCCTCTTCACCCCAGAAGCAACCAAGATAACTTTAGGAAGAGATCAAATTATTTACACTTCTCATGATCTTATTGGACTTTTAAAGTCAAAAAGCAATCTTTGGCTCTGAGATAACCACCTTCTTAAATATCAAGCTTTATTACTAGAAGGACCATCGCCACAATTACGCACCTGTGCTGGTCTGAATCCTGCCATTATCCTCCCTGAATCCAATGAGGATATAGGGCATGATTGCCAACAAATTATAGCACAGCTCTATGCAGCTAGAGAGGACTTACAAGAAACCCCCTTATCTAATCATGACATGGTTTTATATACAGATGGAAGTTTTTCATAGAACAAGGAACTCACAAAGCAGGCAATACTGCAGTTTCTCAGTATGCTGTAATTGAGAGCGGGTCTCTCCCTCCAGGAACTAGGGTGCAATTAGCTGAGTTAATAGCCTTAACATGTACTTTAGAAATTGGGAGAAACAAATAAGTGAATATATACACTGACTCAAAATATGCCTTCCTCATTTTACATGCCCATGCTGCTATTTGGAAGGAAATGCAATATCTAACTTCCAATGGCTCTCCCATTAAATATCACCATGAAATAGACAGGTTGTTATAAGCCGTTCATGTTCCACAACAAATAGCAGTTATTCATCATAAGGGACACCAAAAGACCTCAGATGAGATTTCTGAAGGTACCCAACTTGCTGATAAAGAGGCTAAAATACTAGCACAGAAAGGAGTAATCCCCCTTGTGACACCCCCTATTTGGGAGAGATCACTTGAGAATCATGCACCTCAATTTACCCAAAAAGAAAAGGAATGGGATTTATCCAGAGACTATTCACTACATCTATCAGGCTGGCTATAAAATAGAAGCGGACTTTTGCTATTACCTGCCGCAAGCCAATGGAAAATACTTAAAACTTTACGTCAGTCTTTTCATTTTGGCACTGAAAGTACCTATCAAATGGCTAAAATCTCTTTAACAGAAAAAAGTTAATTAAATCCATAAAGATAACAAGGACTTGTGAGGTCTGCGAGAGAAAGGATCCTTCAAATTACCATCTATCTCCCCTAGGTATACAGAAACAAGGGAAATATCCAGGTGAAGACTGGCAAATGGATTTCACTCATCTCCCTAAGGTACATGGTATACAATATTTACTGGTATTTGTGGATACTTTTACTAATTGGGTTGAAGCATTCCCTTGTAGGGCAGAGAAGGCCTAGGAAATTATAAAGGCTTTAGTATATGAGATTATCCCCAAGTTTGGACTCCCTCAGAGTTTGCAAAGTGATAATGGGCCAGACTTCAAGGCAGCTGTTACACAGGGAATATCTAAAGCCCTAGACCTAAAATATCATCTGCACTGCTCTTGGAGGCCCCAGTCCTCTGGGAAGGTAGAAAAACTGAATGATAAAATCAAAGGACAGTTAGGAAAGCTAACTCAAGAGATTCTCATCTCCCTTGGACTAAATTGCTTTCCACTGTTCTCCTTAGAGTAAGAAATTTACTTCAGAAACATGGCTGTAGCCCATTCAAATCGTTATGTGGAAGACCCTTTTTAACTAATGATTTATTAGATCAAGAAACTGTAGAATTAGTAAAACTTATTACTTCTTTAGCTAAATTTCAACAAATCTTTAAAAACTCCCAACTACATTTTCACATTCAACACTATAGGAGCTTTTCTCTCCTGGAGATCTAGTCGTGATCAAAACTCTTCCCTCTAATTCCCCTTCCCTAACCCCAACTTGGGAAGGTCTCTTTTCTATTACCTTGTCTTCTTCTACCATTGTTAAAGTTATAGGACTAGATTCCTGGATACATGATTCACGAGTAAAATCCTGGAACCCACCACCTTCTATAGAAGCAGACCATGAAGAGAATCAACCACAGCCCACCTACACTTCTGAGCCTAAGGAAAAATTGAAGTTATTGTTTAGAAGATAGCAAGAAAAGTGTTAATATAGTTTTCTTTTTAAACATCCCTGACTTTGTTCTTCTAACCTGACACTGTAATATGACCCCCTCCTCTCACTGTTTACCCTTGCCTTCCAATGTGCCAATCAGATTTGTGTCTTCCAGAAATGTCATCAAGCCACACACAGTAAAGATGGTTCCAGATCAAGACCTAATTCTATTAAAGACTCCTGGATCACTCTCCCTCCAGAGAAACCCTAACTGCCCCCTCCTATCATCAACTCAGCAGGAAGCTGTAAGATCAAGTCTTCATTCTTTTTTCCCTAATAGAAGTTAGAGTTTCTACTCCAAGAGGCAGAGTTAATACAGGACAAGCCAGCTTGTGGAGCTGGGGGGTGTAGCCAAGCTGCCTCCACGTTGGTGGTGTTGGTGTGGTGGCAGGAAGCAGTGGAACCAGCAGGCTGGAGGGTAGGCAGGGAAGCCCCATTTTCTAGGACTGGGAAAGGAATTGTAGCCATTCATTTGCAACCCAAACACCACCCAGACATATCCCAGACACAATATCCCAGACACCTAAACTAAATGTAACTACCAAGACACACAAAATGTAACTCCTGAGGGCTCCATGTGACTATATATACTCCTAGACAAAGAGCTTGGAGACAGAGAGAGACAAGAGCCTTTCTCCCCTGACTTGGGTTTTCTCTCACTCCATCAGGAGCTCTGGTGCTTCTGTATTCTTTTCTATAAATAAATCCTATCTTACCACTGATCTGTGGTCCAGAGTCATTCTTTGAATCATGGAGACCCAGAACCTACTGAAGAGTGAAATTCCGGTATCAGCTTGACCTAGTAAAGCCTTCCGAGCAGAAACAGCATACAAGGTTAGCTAGGGAATGTTGGGACAGAACCTCTGTGGTATCAGACTAAATAGACTTTCTTGAATTGGTTCCCTGCACATAGCAGGATCTCACAAAATGCTACATTATTTAATTATAGTCATAAATAAAGTCAAGGCACATATAAATCAGAATGTTATTGGAATTTTCTGTTTCACTATTTTTGAACACAAAAGGAGATGCTTACTTAAGATATCTAGTAAGTATATTCTGGAGAGTGCTGCGCACTGGGAAGAAGCAGCTTCCGGAGCAGGGGACAGTTCGTGGTGATTGGAGCTGGCGTAACAAGATGGCAGCACAGTCCACGTCACTGGGTCCCTCCAGTGGGAGCGGGGGCAGTGGTGGCAGCCATATCACCGCTTTAGTTCACTGTGCCTCTTCTTCAGCCTGCAACGAGGAAGCACCGGCCATGTGGAAACAAATGGCCCAGGCTGGTACGGGGAGAACCAGAAGCCCCACTGAGCAGTTGCAGTCAGGTTCCTCCTGATGGATTCTGAGCCCCATAGCACCTGGAAGGCCTCCGTGTTCAGTTCCTATAGCCCTTCTCCTCGGCCTTGTCCCAGACAGAGCCCCAGAGGCCTTCATAGTCCTCTCAGAAGTGTGGGCTTTGCCCCACCATCCATCTCCCTCTCTCAGGATGGCGAGCAGCAGTGGCTCCACAGCCAAGTTCATTGTTGGAGAGAAATACAAACTGGTAGGGAAGGTTGGGTCCTTCTGGGACATTTATCTGGTGATCAACATCACCAACAGCGAGGAAGTAGCAGTCAGTGAAGCTAGAATCTCAGAAAGCCAGGCATCCCCAGTTGCTGTATGAGAGCAAACTCTACAAGATTCTTCAAGGTGGGGTTGGCACCCCCCACATACAGTGGTATGGTCAGGGAAAAGACTATAATGGACTGGGACCCAGCCTGGAAGACTTCTTCAATTACTGTTCAAGAAGATTCACAATGAAAATGGTACTTGTTTTAGCTGACCAGATGATCAGTACACTTGAATCTGTGCATTTGAAGAATGTTATGCACAGAGACATTAAACCAGATAACTTCCAGAGAGTGTTGGGCATCACTGTAATAAGTTATTCCTCACTGATTAGGTTTAGCAGGTAAGTACAGAGACAACAGGGCAAGGCCACACATACCACACAGAGAAGATAAAAACCTCTCTGGCACCGCTGGGTGTGCTGGTATCAATGCACATCTTGATATTTGAGCAGAGTCATGGGGATGATATGGAATCATTAGGATATGTTTTGTTGTATTTTAATAGAACCAGCCTGCCATGGCAAGGACTAAAGGCTGCAACTAAGAAACAAAAATATGAAAAGATTAGTGAAAAGAAGATGTCCACTCCTGTTGAAGTTTTATGTAAGGGGTAGAATTTGCAAAGTATTTAAACTACTGTCATGGGCTGCACTTTGAAGAAGCCCCAGATTTCATGTACCTGAAGCAGCTATGCCACATTCTTTTCAGGATCCTCAACCACCAATATATTTGATTGGACCATGTTAAAGCACAGCAGCACAGCAGGCAGCCTCTTCCAGAGCACAGGGTCAGCAGGCCCAAATTCCCACAGGCCAGGAACCTGACAAAACCAAGAGTTAAAGTGAAAGGTTTGTAAGCAGGAATTGAGGGAGGAACGGAGGAAGCCTAACAGATGATGAGAGCAGCATTTGTTTCTCTCCAAATCTAGACAATTTCAGTTCATGCATACATCAGCCATTGATTGTGGACAACCATTTACTTGGTGTAAAGAGCTTAATTTCACTATAAGCTGACTCTGGGCAGCGTTGGTGATGCTGTATACTGAGTTGTGGCTGCTGTCATTGGGAATATTAACTGAGATAGTGAAAGATGGAAAAAAAAAGTAAGTATATTCTGTTAAAGCAGTGTTAACTGTATTTTTTTTTAACTGTCGTATTACACCCTGTTAACATACTTTAAAAAAATGTAAAACGTGTAGAGAAGCTGTGCCTATAATTCAAAATAAAATGCTTGGCAGCCTTGTTAAATCTCATTTATTCATTTAATATCCTGTAAGGCATATCCAAGTAGGCTTTGTTTAAAGTTAATTAGAAAAACTGACACCTAATGTTGATAATTTTAGTATGTTAGTCTTGATGTTTCAATGAAATGTTCCTCTTCTTGAATTAAGCCTTTCATTAAATTATGAATCTCTTACAGGCTCACAGTGCTAAAAGACTTTTTGAAAATATTCCTTTTTTTAAAGTGGATAAAAAAATATAAGTGCCTAAAGGAAAAACAATTAGGCAACTGTATCAAGAGTACAAAGTTTAAGAAGGATAAAGGTCTTTATCAGATAGCTTTCCTGGAGATGACAAGGGTGAAGGGGTGTGAGAGTCACCTGGAAGATAAATAGATGACTATGATTTGATGCCAGTTTTGATATAGAGGGATTACAGAGCCATAAGTCAAGATGCCTCAGAAGTGTGAAGTTGAGATGACTGAAAACAAAGAAATTATTCCTGCAAATGGCAATGTCAGAGTAGGGGGCTGCTTTGTCCAGGTACGGCAGCATATCTGAGAGTTTTTAAGCCTCTGGCCCCTAGGGCTGCTTGATTGGGAACAGAGATCTTGATTTCAGATTTCCAGTTAAAACCAATGAGACATCTCAGTTTTCAAGCAGTACCTAATTTGTATAGCTTTTTGAAACAGATGCAGAATGGAATACTACAAAGCACTGTCATGTAACGCATAATGAATGTCTTATAACTCTTGGGCTCATTTTGGATGCCTCTGTCCTGGGCACCCAAGACATTCACAGTTACACAAGGAGTGCTGAGTGTAAGTATACAGCCTCCGCCTAGGACACCTAAATCCAGGACATCTCCAATTTAAAACGATGATATATGTACTTATTTTATATATTTGGTATAAAAATATTGTATTAAATGAAACTTTAGAATATAAAAGCTATCTGCACAGTAAAATCTCAAATTTGTACTTAAACATTATGAGTTATCAATGCTGATTATGTCTGGTTATTGAATGAAAAGTTGATTTTAATTATGACTCTTTATGCTTCTATTTCCAATTTTATATGGTAACATGCAATCATTAAATAAAATAATAAACACATTAACAACTCTTGTAGTCAATCTTCCCAACTTATTTTTTTTTTTACTTTTAATTATTATTGGTACATAATATTTGTATGTGTGTATATTTCTGTAGAACATGTGGTATTTTGTTACCAGCATACAATGTGAATTAAAATAGGATAATTGGGGACCTATGTCTTTAAGTATTTGCTATTTCTTTATGTTAGGAACATTCCAGTTCCACACTTTTAGTTAAAGCATACCCTATATTGTTGCTGACTACACTTACTTTGTTGTGTTGTCCAATACTGTTCATTCTAACTATCTAACTATATTTTTGCACCTGTTAACTAACCCTATTTTTTCCTTCCCTCCCCACTACCTTTCTCAGCCTCTGGTAACCATAATCCTGTCTGCCTCCTTCAGATTACTTGTTTTAATATTTAGCTACCACATATGAGTGAGAACAGGAGAAATCTGTCTGCCATACTTGGCTTATTTCACTAAATGCAATGTTCTCATTTCCATCCATGTTGTTTCAAATGACCGGATTTCATTCTTTTATGACTATGTAATATCCTACTGTGTATGTGAACCACATTCAGCTACTGATGGACTGATTCCAAAATTTGGCTATGGTGAATAGCCACAGTAAACATGGGAGCATAGATGTCTTTTCAATATATTGAATTTTTTGGATTTATATACCCAGCAGTAGGATTGCTTTGTCATATAGTAGTTAATTTTCAGTGTTTTGAGCAATCTCTGTACCGTTTTTCATGGTGATGCCATTAATTTACATCCCCAGAAACAGGATAGGAGGGTTGCCCTTTCCCCACATCTCTCCCAGCATTCATTATTGCCTATCTTTTTTATAAAAGCCATTTTAAGTAGGGTGAGATGATCATTCATTGTAGTTTTGATTTGCATTTCTCTGGTGACTAAAGATATTGAAACTTTTTTTTCATATACTCATTGGCTGTTTATATGTCTTGCTTTTTTGTTTGTTTGTTTGTTTCATTTTGTTTTTTTGAGGAATATCTGTTCAGATCTTTTCCCCAAATCTTATTGTATTATTTGATGTTTTTCTATTGAATTGTTGAATTATTATTTCTTATACGTTCCAGCCATTAATCCCATGTTAGATGAATACTCTGCAAATATTGATCTCATTCTGTGGTTTGTCTCTTCACTTTGTTAAGTGTTTCCTTTTCTGTGCAGAAGCTTTTTAGCTTGATGTAATCCCATTTGTCCAATTTTGCTGTGGTTTCCTACGCTTTGAGGGAATTACTCAAGAAATTGCTCAGATCAATGCCCTGCAATGTTTCTCTAATGCTTTATTTTAATGGTTTCATAGTTTTCAAGTCTTAGATTTAAGACTTTAGCTTTTATTTTATTTATTTATTTATTTATTTTTTGCAGTTTTTGGCTGGCGCCAGGTTTGAACCCACCACCTCCAGTATATGGGGCTGGTGCCCTACTCCTTTAATCCATAGGCACTGCCCTATTTTGATTTTATTTTTGTATAGGGCAACAGGTAAAGATCTAGTTTCATTCCTTTGCGTATGGAAGAGCCTGTCCTTTCCCCAATGTGTGTTTTTGGCAGCTTTGTTAAAGATAAATTTACTATAGGTTAGTGGGTTTTTTGGTGGGTCCTCGATGGTATTCCTTTGGTGTGTGTGTCTCTTTTTATGCTAGTTCCACAGTATTTTTCTTTACTGAAGCTCTGTAATAATCTAATTTCAAATGAGGTAATGTGATTCCTCCAGTTTTATTCTTTTTGCTTAGGATGGTTGTAGTTATTCTGGGTCTTTTGTTTTTCCTTATTAATTTTTACATTTTTTTTTCTATTGCTGTAAAGAATTTCATTGGTATTTTGATGGAAATTGCATTAAAGCTGTAGATAGTTTCAGGTAGTATGGCTATTTTAACAATATTGATTTTTCCAAACCAAAAGCATGGAGTATTTTTCCATTTTTTAAAAATATCCTCTTCATTTAGTTTCATACATGGTTATAGTTTTCATTGTAGAAATCTTCCACTTCTTTGGTTAAGTTTACTTTTAGTTGTTTGTGTGTGTGTGTAGATGTTGAAATGAGATTGGACTCTTGGGGTTGCTTTTTTAGATTTCTTACTGTTGACATACAGAAATCCTATGGAGTGTTGAATGGTTACTGTGTATCCTGTGATTTTTGCCTAGTTCATTTATCAGTTAAAAGTATTTTGTAGAGTTTTCAAGTTTCTCTAGATATAAGATCACATCATCTGTGAACAAGGATGATGTGACTTCTTCCTTTCCATTTAGGGTGTCAGTTATTATTTTTTTTCTTTTGTCTGATTACTCAGCTATGACTTCCAGTACCCGTTAAATGACACTAGTGAGAGTGGGCATCTTTGTGTTGTTCAGCCCTTAGAGGAAATGCTTTCAGTTTTTCCCCATTCACTAAGATACTACCTGTTGGTCTGTCTTAAAAGGCTTTTATCATGTTGAGGTCTGTTACTTCTAAGGCCAGTTTTGTGAAGTTTTTATTATAAAGAGGTGTTGAATATTACTGAATGATTTTTCAGGATCAAATGAGGTGATCATATGCTTTTATTCTCCATTATGTTGATGTATCACATTGGTTGATTTGTTTATGTTGAAACATCCTTGCCTGTGTGCCATGAAACCCACTTGATCCTGATTAATAATAATGTGTTATTGAATTCAGTTTTCTAATATTTTACTGAGGATTTTTATATCTATATTCTTTTTGCCTTTAATCCAGTAGTTTATGTAGGATTGATAATAACTATTTTCTGAATATTTGGTAGAATTTAGCAAAAAAAAAAAAAAAACTGTTTTTGGATGGGAGACTTTTCACAATTCCTTTTTTCTTATTACTTATCATCAGTTTATTCAGTTTTGGATTCTTCCTAGGTCAATTCTGATATATTGTGTGTTTCTAGGAATTTTTTCCACTTCTTCTAGGTTGTATAAGTAATTGGCATATAGTTGCTCGTGATATTCTCTAAAGATCCTTTAAATTTCTTCAGGGTCAATTATAAGGTCCCCTTTTTCATCTCTGATTTTCTTTGTGTCGTCTCTCTCATTTTCTTTCCTTTTTTTTTTTTTTTTTTTTTGAGACAGAGTCTCACTATATCACCCTGGGTAGAGTGCCATGGCATCACAACTCATAGCAACTTCAAATTCTTAGGCTCAAGTGATTCTTTTGCCTCAGCCTCTCAAGTAGCTGGGACTACAGGTGCCTGCCACAATGCACAGCTATTTTTTTGTTGTGGTTGTCATTGTTGTTTGACAGGCCTGGGCTGGGTTCAAACCTGCCAGCTCTGGTGTATGTGGCCGGCACCCTAGCCATTGAGCTACAGGCGCTGAGTCCTCTCTCATTTCCTTATTTGATCTGGCAAAGGTTTGCTAACTTTGTTTATCTTTTTAAACAACCAATTTTTCATTTTGTTAATTGTTTATACTTTTATTTCTGCTCTGATTTTTATTATTTCCTTACAATCTGCTAATCTACAATTTGCTTAATTTACTAATTTTATCTTGTTTTTCTAGTTTTTTGAAATGCATTGTTAGGTTTTTTATTTTAGGCTTTTCTAATTTTTTTGATGTAGACCCTCATTCCTGTATACTTTCTTTTTAGCACTACTTTATTGTTTCCCATTGGTTTTAGTATGTTGTGTTTTCATTTTAATTTATTTTGAGAAGTGTTTTAAATTTCTTTCTTAAGGTATCAATTGACCCTCTGATCGTTCAGGAATATATTGTTTAATTTCCATGTGTTTGGACAGTTTTCAATATTCCTCTTGTGATTGATTTCTAGTTTTATTTCATTGTGGTCAGAGAAATTAATATGATTTCACTTTTTTTTGATAACTTTTTAAGACTTATTTTGAGGCCTAACATATAGACTATTCTTGGGAATGATCTAGGAGCTAAGGAGAAGAATATATTTGCTGCATCTGTTGGCTGACATAATCTGTAAATATCTATGAAGTCCATTTTGTGGATAGTATAAATTAAGTCCAGTGTTTCTTTGTTTATTTTGTGTCTGGATTATTTTTCCAATGCTAGATGTAGCTTTTTGAGGACTCCAGTGATTATTGTAGGGGTCTATTTCCCCCTTTAGCTGTGATAATATTTGCTTTATCCAATTGCTCCAGTGTTTGGTGCATACATATTTGGAATTCAGAATTGTTCTACTGTTACTAGAATTTCTTTCTTCACTAGGTATTTGGTTTTGGGAATTTGAAGAATGAACCCATGGACCACAGATTAGTGGTAAGGTAGGATTTATTAGACATAAAGGAATACAAAAGGAGTAAAAAAAGCACTAGAGCTTCTGGCAAAGGGAAAGACCCAACTCAGAAGTCTCCACCTGGATCCTTTGTCTAGGGGTTATCCATAGCCTCCAGAGTTACATTTGGCCCGAACTTAGTAGGTGGAAAAACACTTTTTCAACAGATACAGATCCTTTTGCTAGGGGTAAGGTAAATGAATGCATTAATGAATGGATTCAGTCCCTTCCCCTTGGGGGAAGGTGAATGTCAGGCCCAGGAAACTAGGGTCCCTTATCCAGCCTTTAATGGAGGAACCCTGTATCAGTGTTATTTTGGTGAATTGATCCTTTTATCATTATATAATGACCTTTTTTGTTTTTTGTTAATGTTTTTGTATAAATCTATTTTATCTAATAGAAGTATAGCTACTCATCTTTTTTTCTATTTTATTTGCATGGAATTTCTTTTTCCAGCCTTTTATTTTCAGTCTTGTAGGTGAAGTGAGTTTCTTGTGGAGAAGACATGTTGGGTCTTGGTTTCTTATCCATTTTGCCACTCTATCTCTTTTGAATGAAGAGTTTAGTCTATTAACATATCAATATTACCTTTGATAGGTATGAGCTTACTATTGCCATGTTGTTTGATTTCTGCTTATTTTGTGGTCCTCTCTTCCATCCTTCCTGTCTTTCCTTGTTAAAAGTAATTTTCTCTGCTATGGTGACTTAATTTCATGCTTTTTTTTTCTTGAATATTTGTTGTAAGTTCCACAATTTAAAGTTTCTTCATTTGCAATAAACATTTTAGAATCAATTAAACAGATGACAACTTTACTTATAGAAAACAAAGAAAACATACATGTACAAACAAGCAAAAAGAAATCTAAAAGAAACTGTACACCAACTCCACTCTTCTTGATTTTTGATCATTGGTTCTTTCCATCTATATCTTTTTTTCCTACTTCTTAGAAAATTGTTGTAGACATTGTTTTTGATGGGTCTGTCTTTTGGTCTTCCTACTGAAAATAATTGGTTTACATACCACAGTTAGAGCAATACCATATTCTGTATTTGTGTACTTACTGTTTCCAGTGACTTGTATACCTGCAGATGATTTTTTATTGTTAATGTTCTTTTCTTTTATAAAGAAGACCTCCTTTTAGCCTTTTTTTATAGGACAAGTCTGGTGTTAATGAAATCCCTCAGCTTTTGTTTGTCTGGAAACGGCTTCTTCTTCATGTTGAAAGATATTTGTTGTGGTAGATTTGTATTTATTACAGCATTTGTTCCCACCAAGGGGAGCAAACATAAAGAGATAGGGTGGTGTCTGTGGCTCAGTTTGTAGGGTGCCAGCCCCATGTACCAAGGGTGGTGGGTTCGGAACCAGCCCTGGCCAAATTGCAACAAATAAATAGCTTGGAGTTGTGGCACATGCCTGTGGTCCCAGCTACTCAGGAGGCTGAGGCAGAATTGCCTAAGCCCAGGAGTTGGAGGTTTCTGTGAGTTGTGTGATGCCATGGCACTCTACCGAGGGTGATAAGGTAAGACTCTGTCTGTACCAAAAAAAAAAAAAAGAGATAGGATAAAAAAGAAAAGATAAGATGTCCATGTGGAACCAGGTAGAGTGGTTGCCAGAGAAGCATTTTCTATTTAAGAGCAGATGCTGGCAACTTGGGGACCAGAATGTGGACAGTTAAGGAGGCCTTGACCATGAAAAAGGAGAGGAAAAAATCTGAGGCCTTGGTTGAAAGATGAAGCCAGGTGAATACTTAAGCCCGTGAAATCTGTGTGGATATGAGGGTATAACTAGAGAGCAGTTTCTACTTCAGAAGACTAAAGAGCATGATGACATTTTTACCATTGTCATCAGATAGCTGAGAGAGCAGTTCAGGCATTTTCTAGGTACATTAGTGTAGTGACCAGTTCTTGAATGCTTCATATCCAGCTGTCCATGGTATGGAGATTATTGCTATTTAATTAGTTGGCTGTGGGATCACTGTAAGTGTTTTAAAAGTTGGAAAATCCGTATGCTTAATGATAAATAAGTGTTTCCCGGAGCCCACCTCCTACCACTTTGACCCTTTCCCTGAGGACTCTGCTGGGGCACAGCACACTGTGTCCATTCTGGTCATTTGTTCTCGTGTATTGTGGGTGTCACTCCTGGAAGGCCAGCAAGAAAGGGGCTGGTTTGTAGAATAGTTCCTACAAGACAGACATCTCATTCCTTTCCAGAGTGCACCGTTTAATTTAGTTCACTCTGCTTTTTTATTAACTCTCATTGTTGCTAAGTACCTCTTTCCCTCAGAGTCTGGTAGTCATGTTTGCCTACATTTAGTTCCATTAACCTTGTCCTGGCCTTTATGTATCCAAAGCTCTGATTTTTCTTCTTTACTCCTAGCAAATTGTACAGGTAATCTAACCTTAAATTTGTGAAAATGCCTGGCATAAAAGCAATTACAAAGTTTAGAAAGAGCTGTGCACACAGAAACTATTAGTGTGGCATTTCAAACTTACAGAAACCTACACACGTCCGATCTGATTAGATATTTTAAAAAGTCATGCACTAATCTAACATGAAAAGTTTTTTGAAGTACAGTATCTGGTTTTCTATGTAAATCAGATTTGAGGAAGGGCAGAAGGCATAAAATGTTTTCCTGCAATAAACCTTTATGAACCTCTAGGGTTCTAAATTGCTAGAAGTTAATACACCTTGATCCTGCCTCTAGTAAAGACAGGGTAACTATAAGGCAAAGTCAATTTGATGGGTTCTCTGTAAATAGGAGCATTTAACATAGCAGCCTGAGTAACTGTTGTTATCACCTAGAACCTCAGATTCTCTGTCATTGGGACTGCTTCTAGAATGTTTTCATTTTAATGATTTTTTTTTTCTCAAACAAAGTTAGATTTCTGCTTTCAAACTGGGCCGGGAAACATTCCTAGCCAGTGTTTCTTTAAACAAAGTTCTTACAGCTTATCACTTGTGTCTGTCTACTTAATGTGTTTTAATCTGTGTTCAACCCTGTCATAGTGATGGGGTAGTCATTGGTAATGGTAATAACAGTCTCTATCTACAGTGGTAGTCATTGGTAATGGTAATAACAGTCTCTATCTCTCTCTTAGGAGAAAGTCCAAGATACCAAAGAAAGTGGATGGAAACACTATGGATGGATATTTAAATTTTTTAGCTTAATGGGAGTTCCTTCCACCTGTTTTATTAAATGGCAAACACTCCATGAACCACTTCTTTCATCTATTAGAGACTGACTATAGTAACCAAATGATTGTATAAATACTTTCTTGAAGAAAAGTGAAGTGCTAAGAGTAATCTGGCCCTATCTATTTATTATACTGACACTGTGTCTTGTTAGCTCTGGGACAGCTGTTTTCAAAAGACTGGTGGCAAATCTGCCACTGAAATTGGAGTCTTCGTTTGCTGGATGTCTGAATTCACTAGCAACGCAGAATGGAACTCTGTTAAGCCATCTTGCCAAATGGCAAATAAAATTCCAAAGACCACGGCTTGCTGAGAAAAACGCTTCTGCTTCATTCCAACTCCTTGTAGCTCAATAAAACAACTAAAAACCCAGTAGAGCTAATTTTTAAAATATTGTGTTTTTTCCTGGACCAACCATCTGGCTTCCAACTTAATCAAGTCAGACACTTAGAATACAGATTGAATTCCAGCTTTGCGAGTACTGTTGACTCCCTCCAGTATTTACTTTGGACCATGTAGTAAAATGGCTCTATTTATTCTCAGCATTCAAAATTATCTCCATGCTTTCTCTGCTTAGCTTCAACTCTCATATTGTCTATTTACTCATTAAATAATCACTAATGAAAATTTTATATTAATCCGTCTTTCTCGATTTGTGTGAGTTATTCTAACTCAAAAAGTAAAATTTATCTGCACCTTTTTCTCTCAAGAAACTTGTAATGATAATCTTAGAAAAAAAAACTTTTCAAGTCAACTCATTGATTTTTAAAATTTTGGGGGGAGAATTATGTTTTCTATCCAAACTGTAAATGAGCCCTTTCACCTTATATTCTTTAAGAGCTCTGCTGCCTTTGATGCTAGCTAGGGTTTATATTCAAAGGCAGTGATCATTTGTGTAGAGGAATGGAGCCCAGTGTTTAGTAGTTCTTCATGAGGGTTGTGGGGAAAGAACATGTGAGGAAAGAGCACGCAGTCCTCATATGTAATTAACTTAACTCTCCACACCGGTTGTGTATGTTATTACCTTAACTCTCTACACCTGTTGTGTATGTCATCACTTTAACTCTCCACACCTGTTGTACATAACCTTACTAACTAGCCATTGCAGAGGGGGCTCTGGGCTACCCTGCACTTAAGGTTAGCCCGCCTCCTGCAAGCTTGTACTTGTAATTTGTGTCGGGCCTGGTTCCTTCCTGTGGCGACTGAGATCAGTGCCGTAGGGGCGCGACACATTTGCTCTTCAGCTTTTAACAAAACTACAAGAACAGCTGTCAGGAAGGGAGTTGTATCCAGTAAGTCATCAGTAGCGTGACTCTCCTTTTTTGCCTTTTTTTGTCTAAAAACCTTAACTTCGAGAATTTTTTACTCTAATTTCTATATAAAAAGGAAAACTCTTAGAGAAAGATGGTTACTTTGGCTGGTTATACTCCTCACGTTTTCTAGAATTTTTTTTTTTTTTTTTTACTTTATACACACTTGTAAATTAATTAATCTACTAAATACTACATTACTACATACTACATTACTAAATGTACTAAATAGCTACATTATATATAATTTCAAGCTCTAAGTTCTTCGTATGTCATTGCTATGGAAAGCAAAGCCCCTACCTTCCAATCAGCTAAGCCATGTTAGGCCACTTTTGCTTATTCCAGAAGCCTCAGAAAAGTTTTCAGGGCCTAAGTTCTAAAAAAGCTATAGGTCCTGTTCTAAATTTAAGACATACTTTTTAAAAAATCATCATGTAAGAAGACATTACATAAACAGAGTCTTTCCTGCAAGTTTAGCAAGGAGAGGAATAGGAAAAGACATGAAATTACAAGTGGTCATATGTCATATAATAAGACCCAAAGACAAATCTGGCATATAGTTTCAGGCTTATACAAAATTATGATTTGTTGTTTGTTCTCAGTTATCCGTTACATTTTTGTTTTTAGAGTCTTTCATCTTCCTGGAAAAAAATGGTGTATACTATGGACGTGGCTCTGAGGTAAGTGTTTAAAATATAATATTTTATTTACCTTTATAATGATTCTCTGGGTATCTCTTATAATTGCATTGGTTTTACACGTAAGAATCGTGGGAAGCTCTTTAACCTGGTAGCAAGTGGTAGAGCCAGGCATTTGAGCCAATCAGTTGACTACAAAGTAATTTGATTAATTATTAATTACATATCCTTCTGTCTTGTTATTTGCAAATCAGTACCTTCATACTAGACCCTTGGCTCACAAGTATTCCCAGCAGAATTATATCATAATTATTTGTCAACTAAAATCAGTGAAAATACTTTACAAAGTTATCATCATAAAGAGTTCTATCAAAAGAGAGAGAGAGTACACTAATGTATGTAATTTAAAGAATTTGGGAATAGACAATATGAAACATGTCAAAAATGAGATGATTGCAGAGAGGATAAGTAGAGAAAAAGTGTTGTGCAAGGGGAGACTGCTGTCTGAATGGGCAACCCCCTGGCAAATGCCAGGTCCGCCTAGATGTGAACTCTTCTTCCCGGGTAGAATTGGCAAGCCCATAACTCTAAATTTGGTTCATGAATAAATCAACTTCTAGGGCAGGATAGTTTGCCTTGGCATTTACTACACAATCTATTTACAAACTAGATCAACAGACTATTTTTCAGGACAAAGGAGTGACTGGATGAATGAGCAGCATTTTTATATCTGGTATATTTCCAAGTTTCTATTAACGTGTATGACTTCACCTACTACAAATCCTCCTGCTGTTCCCTAAATACGAAATGCCACATTGGCTATGAGACTATTGCTGGATAAACATAGTAAAGTTAAAAGGAAAACAAAAAGTTATTGCACATTTCCAGATAGTATTTAGTTTCAATGGCTTTGCTGGGGCATTTCTTCCTAACGAATACATTTCTTTTCAATTGTTAATTAGTGATTATAACATTTTACTATCTTACGAAAACAGTGTAATAAATGATAAAATAAAAACCTATCATAAAAATTATGATATCATTGGACAAGATATAAATTGTTTGATTTTAATACTTTTGAAATGTGAAAATTTCATAATAGGAGTAAAATAATTGCTTTTAGATTTTATTATATCTGTGTATTATAACTGAAAAGGAGATTGCTTACCTAATATACTGGGCTATTATAAACTCACCCGTAACAGAACCCTGGAGCTCAGTCTCTGGGTCTAATTATCTGATTTAGTATTTGCACTCTTTTTTTATACTGTAATGATAGGTGAAAGACTATAGAAAAATTGTGAAGGAATAGATTGCAAAAAATACCATGCTTTTTACTTTTGATGATAAGTACTGACCATCCTCTCTTTTGAGATTAAAAAATTAACGAAGGGCCAGGTGTGGCTCATGCTTGTAATCCTAGAACTCTGGGACTCTGAGGTCAGGAGCTGGAAACCAGCAGGAGTAAGAGAAAATATCTCTTACTGAAAATAGAAAAATTATCTCGGTGTTATGGCCAACACCTGTAGTCCAAGCTACTTGCGAGGTTGAGGCAAAAGATCTCTTGAATCCAGGAGTTTGAGGTTGCTATGAGCTAGGCTGATGCCATGGCACTCATAAAAAAAAAATAGCTATGTACTTTATTTGTAAATGACATGTACCTAAACTCTGGGTGTCATTCAGCTAATGACAGCGTATAAAGAGGAATCATCATACGTGTACTTATCTCACTATGTTGCTCATATTGTAGTTTTCTCTAACAGGATTGATATTCACTCAGAGTTTGATTCACTCTGATATCCTGGAATACATATTTTTTACACTGTCTGACAGGAATGCTTTTCAATTCTATTGTGAGCTCCTTTGGAAACAATTAACCCAGTGCCAGAATTTGAGATAGGGTAATGTGGCCCTTAGATTATGTTACAATTATCCGAATTTAAGATTCTCTAGAAAGTTAAAGAAGCCACATGTCTTCCAGATACCAAAATTTTATACACTACATTTGGTCTCTTTTTTAACTTGATGAAAAATGCCCTTTGGTAAAGACATAACACTACCATGACAAAATCCTTCTGAGGTCCGTGGAGACATTCTGGTACTATTAATATATAGCCCTTAGTTTAAATTATTTATAAAGCCACTAAGCATTTATTTGGAGCAGAGGTAATTGATTTTATAGGGTGGCCTGTTTAAAGTCAAATGTTATCATTTGTAAACCTCGGGCAACATTTCATACTGGTAATGTACCATGCCTTTAGGCTAACAACATTGCTTTTAATACCATCTAATAATAAAACCTAGGTACATGGAGACTGTCTTTTGTCAGGGAAAGAGTTCATGTATATGAAGTCCTGATTATTAATTTTAACAATGTCACTTTTGTAGAACCTAATTATAAATGACCTTTTATTTAGGAATTAATTATCTTATACTTTGGCATTTTTGTGTGTGTTTGTGTTTGCCTCTGCTACTACTAAATATGGACGGCTGCCTGCATTGGTTCAGTATTCTTGTAAGAATGTGAGAACAGCCTAATACAAAGCTGAATGGCATATAAGTATCCCGACGAGAATAAGCAGCACAGTGGCTAAGGGCTAGGGAATAACAGGCTTCTTTGTGATTCTGCCACTTACAATACATGAACTACAGTGAAACAGGGACATCTGGTGTAGAATAAGGATGCAAACCTTGGAGCAGAAACAAGAAGACAGAGACGTCTTAAAATTATCTTTAGATTGACTCACATTTTGTGCATATTGATGCATACAAATTTTACTCTCCCCAAAACATGAAACTAATGTATGTATTCTAAAGTATTTGGAGATAAAATATAGGAAAAATGTTAAAAATGAGATGATTGAAGGATAAATACAAATATATAGAGTAATGAAAAAATTAACAATAGTAGAAAAGGTAGTATTTTTTAGTGTATTGATTCTTTTTATTTTCTGTATGTTTAGAAGTTTTCATAATAAAATCTTTGGAAGAAAATGAGACCTCATGAATATAATTAAGACTAAAGTGAACGGCAGTTGGGAAAAGAAATAGTCAGGAATACCAGTACAAAACGTAACTCCTATACAGAGGAAATGCTTCTTTAAAAATCAAATGTTTGCTTATGAATTTGCCTGTTCATTTGTATATGATGTCTCTGTCTTAGCTGGCATGGTGTCTCTGCCATCACTTGGTAAACTAAGCTCATACTTTTAAGTACTTTTCTGCCCTCAATAGCCCTTGTATTTTTCCTCAGTAATAGCTAGAATGAATACAAAACTTTGGTGAAATGGTTGTGTTTTTTTGCCTCTAAGGAGGAAAATATATCTGAGTTTGAGAGTCTTTTCGGTCTTTAGAATCTTCAATAATATTTTATAATTACGTAAGTTATCCTATATCATCATGTCTAAGTAAATTCTTAGAATTATAAATGTCTGGAACATCAAAGCATGTTTTAATAATAATTTTTGTGGAAATATACTATATGTGAAAAATCTTGGCTTCAAAGCATATGTATGCTGCAAAAAGTGTAACGCTTTATTAAAATCTAATGTAATCTCTAATGTTATGTTTTCCCCCAAATTTTCATGCTTCAGGGTAGAAAGGAGCAAAGACTCTAGGCTTTAAACAGTTTCACTGAGTTCTGAAGAAATTGTATTTTATAATCTTCCAGCATCATTAAAATTTAGACCACATCTTCGAATTCTAATACTCAATTACTAAATTTAGTGCCCTAATTTACTACTATAATACTTTGTAACTCTATAATCTTCATGAGAGTAAATGCAAACTAATAAAGGTTAATAAAAAGTTTAATTTTCATCTGTTTTCTTTAAGTGACATTCTATTTAAAATCACCTACATTTTTAAAGACCGCTCCATATGGTTCATATGGAGCGGTCTTTAAAAATATTACCTTTGAGCCCGGTTTTCAAACATGAAAATGCATAATTCAGTCTAAACAGTGATAACCCACAGTATTTAAAAATATATAAAAATCAATTAAGTTGTTGTGCTTTTATGACCATTAATGAGACAACTTTATGAAAGATACAATATATAATATAATACAGCGTTCACTTTTTATCTAATAAATATCCTCTTAACCTAATAGAATATAAAGTTAAACAACTCTAAGTACCTGCTTCAGAATTTTATATATGTGTGTTCATTGAAAGAAATTGAACTCTTTAGTTCTCTGAGTCCTCATATAGATATTTAATTCAATATAGCTATTAACTGTGATAAGTTATTAGGTTAAATAACATAAAATTATAAACAAAGATACAATTGCATCATCTCTGAACCAGATTGCTGAGTTTAAATATAAACTCCACCTCTTTTTAACTGTGTCATTTGGAGGAGTTACTTATGCTTTTTCCCTCAGTTTCTATAAAATGAATATTATAATAATAGCACGTACTTCATAGAGTCATTGTAAGTATTAAATTATTTACAGTATGTGAACCTTCTACATCATTGCCTGAAAAGTGAGCACTTCCTAATTTTGTTTGCCACTATACATAACACATCTGTATCTTATATAGTCATACAAAATATATATGCTATGATCAAATGTTATTGTCTCCCTCAAATTCATGCATTGAAATCTAATATGCAATGTAATAGTATTAACAGGTGGAGTCTTTTGAGAAGTGATTCAATTGTGAAGGAACTGCCCTTAGGAATGGACTTAAGTCCTATAGAAAAGTTGAAAAGTTTTTTTGCTTTCTACCATGTGAGAATAGGAGGTACCACCTATGAGTAACAGACCATCACTACACATTGAATCTGTTGGCACCTTGACCTTGGACTTCCTGTTCTCCAAAACTATGAGCAATAAATTACCAATTCAAAGGTATTTTGTTATAGCAGGCAGAATAGACTATGATAACATATAAATTGTATTTTAATATTTTATTTTTAATTTTTTATTTATTTTTAATTAGAATCATAACTGTATACACTTACGGGTATACAATTGATTGATATAAATGTAGAATGCTTAAATCAAACTGATTAACATCACTATCACCTCATTTATTTTTGTAGTAAGACATTTAGAATTTACTCTTAGTTATTTTGAAATATACCCTTGCATTGTACGTGTTAGGGGAGATCCCATCAAATGCCCTCCCTCCAAGAGATAGCAAATATTGAGAGAATGTGGAGAAAAGGGCTGCCTTATACATTGTTGGTGGGAATAGGATGTAAATTGATACAGCCATTATAGTAAGCAGTATGGAAGTCCCTCAAAGATTGAAATTAAAACTACTATGGGAATTAGCAATCCCACTTCTGGCAATATGTCCAAAGGAAATAAGCACATTATATCTACAATCCATATTCACAACAGCCATGTTTGGAAACAACCTAACTGCCTATTAATAGATGAATTATTAAAAAGATTGTGACATATGTTTCTCTCTCTTATCAAATTCAGCCATAAAAATACAGGAAATCCTGTTAAAAAGATTTAACCTAGAAGACATTAGGTTAAGCAAAGTAAGCTGGGTATAGGAAAACAAACACCATATTATCTCACTTATGTGAGGCATCTAAAAACGTTGTACTTACAGATTCAGATTGTAGACTGGTGGTTGCCAGGGTATGGGGGAAAGGGGAGATTCTGGTCAATGGATAAAAACTTCTAGTTATGATATGGATAAGTTGTGGGGATCTAATGTACAACCGGTGATGGTTATAACGTACAATACACTAATTAATAATACTGTATTGTTTACGTGAAGTTTGAGACGAGAGATTTCAAGTGTCTTCATGCCTTTCCCTCACACACAAATGGCAACTGTGGGTGATGACGGACGTGTTAATAAATTTGACTGTGGTAATCAGGATATCAAATCACCACATCATACATTTGGAATACATACAAATCTTCATAAAATCTTTTTAAAGTTTAAAAAATAAATTTTATTCAACATGGTCATATGAATCCATGAATCTAATTGGGGGCATTAATCAAGTAATGGTATACAATTTATAAAAGTTATATTATGGTAAGTCTAGAAAGGAAGGATCATAAATATATCTACTAATATGTAGAGAGACGTTTTATATAGTCAATTTGATTTAAAAAAATGTATTCCTGAGGAAATCATGAAGACCATAAAGGGTAGAAACTTACTGGGTAGAAGTAGGCTGGGCTCTTTTGTTAGTGGTGAGAATATTTACAGCTAACGCAAAAGGCCTTGCTGGGGAGAGGAGGTCTAGAAGGGCTTGGCTGGCGTTGACAAACTTTGTTAAATATTTTTGGAACACATGCACTGAAAACGTCATTGTGTTTGTGTTGAGATATATTATAGGCATGTATATTTCCCCTTACTTTTATAAAATTCAGTGCAATTCAATAGACAAGCAGGATTTTAAAAGAATTCTGGGAAACTGATTCTCAAATTAGTACGTATTAGTATGTATTATTGAATTGGTAAAATTTTTTGTGAAAAATTTTCCATGGGGTGGGGATGGAGGAAGGAAATGTGTCATATCAGATATTTGAGAATTATTATAAAGGTGTAGTGACTAAAGTGTGCAGTACTGATTCAGGGAAAGTGAGCCATACAGTAGTGGAAGGCACTGCCAGGTCACAGGACCACCAGCCTGGGTATATAATTCTATTACAGAGAGGAGTTATGAGTTATGTACAGTAACTTAACATTTCACGCTGATGATGTCATACGCTACACCCTCAATCCGACATAAATGCACTGGGAAAACATGGAGGATGGAATGTCTGTCCATGCAGACAGATATAATGTATAATGTATTAAACATTATGTAATCATTTGATTTCTCCCAAAGCCTATGACCAAGTCTTAAGTGAAGTTGATTTGCTTGAGAAATGATCCAAGAAATGTGGAGACAATGAGTGGTGAAAGTATAACAGAGAAAGGACATAGAAGCACAGTGTTTCATGGAGCTGGTTAGCTCCGTGAACAAGTACAGCTGAATTCTATTAATATTAGTGTCCAACTGAGGAAGCCTGGAGCATGTGTTTCAGAATTACTCCCTGCAGACTTGGCTGGGCTCATTCATTCAGTTCTGTATTTACTGTGGGTAATTCCAGAGTGTTAACTCCCACATTTTCTGACTAAGCAAGCTGCTTCTGCTTCCCTGAAGCAGAAAACACACACACAATTTATTTTCTAGATGTGGGACACTTCCTATGTACATGGGAACAGGTGGCCTTATGAATAATCAGGTAAGTGAAAAAGCTTTGACCACCTGTTGCTTATGATAGTTGTGTATTGAATATACCTCTTAGTTTTCCATTCATATTGGAATGTAAAAGCAAAATAGATTATATAAATAGAATCTTTTTTAGCAATTCTAAAAAAAGAACAAACATTGTATTTAGGAATCTTAGACTAAAAAATATTGAATCAGAAATTGACCAACACAATCAATATATATGTATTTTCCTTTTTTTGAAACCCCATTCCTCCATTGCCCAGGCAGAAGTCAAGGTGCCTCACCACAACTAACTCCAACCGCAAACTCCTGAGCTCAAAAGATCTTCCTGCCTCAGTCTCTTGAGTCAGTAGGGGTATGCCAACATGCCCAACTAATTGTTCTATTTATAATGAACATTTTTGAAGGGCTTATATAATTTGCCTCCAAATAGGACCGTGTATATTAATGTATACATATATATTACTTAGACGTAAATTTAATAAAGCCATGAGAATGTCAGGGAAGAGGAATAAAATCAGAGCTATAAATAAAGGGTAGGAGCTTTACAACAGCAACAGTCCATAAGATGCTGTTAATAATGTCCAATGAGGGTGGTGCCTATGGCTCAAGGGAGTGGGGTGCCAGCCCCATATGTGGGAGGTGGCGGTTTCAAACCCAGTACCGGCCAAAAACGGCAAAAAAAAAAAAAAAAAAGAAAAAAGTCCAATGAATGTGCTATAAGTAACCATTCCATGGGTCTGAGATTCCTGCACTTAAGATCTCTCCAAATAGATAGGTAGATCAGATTCTTGCCCTTCAGAAAGACACGGTTTGATGGGAATGTTGACACCAATTAACTATAATGTAAGTCAAAGTATCATAATTGTTTCCACGAGTTACTTTTCAAAAACAGTATACCTTTAACAAATCATAGTTGCCATGTAGTGTTGGCAGTATTCATCATTTTTTCTTTGTAAATTATAAAGTCAATTAAAAAAGTAAGCCTAGGATAGAGTGTTTAACTTATAATGGTGTTACTGTTTTAATTATTACTTTTTAATTTCAAATAGAATATTGGAAAATGTTAACATGTTATTTCAGAATTATGTATATGTTTAACAGAACATTAGAAAACATTGGCATGTTATTTCAGAATTTGTATATGTCAATATACAAAAGGGTCTTTAAGATGCCAGTCCCAAATATCTTAGAATTTTAGGACTAAAGCAAGCCCTAAGAGTAGAACATGTGGATGTGCATTTTGTTCTTGAAATTTCCGTGGCCTAGAGTGCTCTTTTAGATATTGCAGAGCAAAAGAAACACAATCTGTTTCTATTTTCGTTTTAAAGGATTCAGGGTTACTCTTGAAATATTCCACTTCTAACTGTGATATTTTGTCTTTTAATGTAGAAGCTCTGCATTCTGTCAGTATATAGAACACCAGGGTATCCCATGTTCTAAAAACATTTCATAAAGAGTGATATACTTTAGGTAAAATCCAAACACATATGACTATTTATAATAATCACAATTAACTTTAGAATCATCCAATGAGTATTAAAACTCTCCAGCGAATACTAATTTCATTTTGTTTTTCAAGGACACACAAGGAAAATGTCAGAAATGCCCTCGACACCATCCTTATTATAAAATTTACTGCTATTGTTTCCGATACTATGAAAGTCTCATAATGATTTTGTCATATCTGAAAATATTTAATTTTGTGCTCTGAAAATTCTGTCCATGGTAGGCAATTGTGTAATATTAAACACTTAAAGATTTTATCTAATAATATGTAAAGACTATATTTGAGGAAGAGTTTCCTCTTACAAAGTTCTGCAAAGCTGCACACACACACAGACACACACTCATATGCTTTAAACATATATTTAATGAATATACAACATATATCTCACTCTCTGTGAATCCATTTTTCATATCCATTTAGAATGTGAAGAGTAGGTAGGGTCAAAGGGAGAACAATTTAATAGGTGAAATGTCTGAGAAGTTGGAGGCTATAGAGAAAAAAAAACAAAATAATAGAATAATTTTCACCATGTTCAGCAGGCTGTAGTTCACAATTCATCAATTTTATACACTTCTATAGGGTTTTTTTATGGGAGAAGTCTTGAGGAAAGACTTGGTTATCAATATCAATCACTAAATATTTAAGGATTATTGTTAAAGCAAAAACAATTATTATCATTTACAAATTATTTTTAAAAGTAATATTCTACTAACACAAAATATATTTAGTTAAAATTGTATGGAATTGAGATTCAATAATCTTTGAATAGTTTGAAGAATACTAAAAATTGTATGGAATTAAGATTCAATAATCTTTGAATAGTTTGAAGAATACTATGTTTTGCTTTTTTTTGCTTGCTTTTGTTTTTCCTTTTTAAAATTAATATTGGGGATTCATTGAAGGTACAAAGAGCCAGGTTGTACTGATTGCATTTGTTAGATAAGTACCCTCTTATATTTGTGTCCTGCCCCCAAAAGGTGTGGCACAGCCCTTGACCCCCCCACTTTCTACCTCCTCCTCTGTCTCAGCTCTCCCCATCCCCCACCTCCCACCATGTACTAGGACTTTAATTGTCCTCATATCAGAATTGAGTACACAAGATTCTTATTTCTCCATTCTTGTGATGGTTTACTAAGAATAATTGTTCCACATCCATCCAAGTTAATACAAAGAATGTAAAGCCTCCATCTTTTTTAGTGGCTGAGCAGTATTACATGGTATACATATACCACAGTTCGTTGATCCATTCCTGGGTGGTGGCATTAAGGCTGTTTCCACATTTTAGCAATGGTAAATTGAGCTGTGGTTAACAGGCTAGTGCAAGTATCGTTGTGGTAAAAGGATTTTTTCTCTTGTAGGTAGATGCCCAGTAAGGGATTGCAGGATCAAATGGAAGGTCTAGTTTGAGTTCTTTGAGGGTTCTCCAAACCTCCTTCTAAAAAGGTTGTATTAGTTTGAAGTTCCACCAGTAGTGTAAAAGTGTTTCCTTCTCTCCACATTCATGCCAGCATCTGCAATTTTGAGATTTTGTGATGTGGGCCATTTTCACTGGGTTTAGATGATATCTCAAGGTGGTTCTGATTTGCATTTCTCTGATGATTAGGGATGATGAGCATTTTTTCATATGTTAGCCATGCCGTCTATTGTCCTTAGAGAAGGTTCTATTCATCTTTCTTGCCTCGTGATTTCAGGGATTGTTGGCTCTTTTTATGTTGATTAATTTGAGTTCTCTGTACATCCTAGTTATCAAACTTTTGTCTGATTCAAAATATTCACATATCCTTTCCTTTGAATAGTTTGAAGAATATTATATTTTTAAATAATGGGAGAAAATGGATGTGAAAATTATCCCAAATGAAGTTTCCTTAACACAATTTTTTTAAAAAAGCCTATAAGAAAATGCATTCTGATACTCACATTAATAATTAATTTTACAAAGTAATATAAATAAAAACACATGAGAACCTGGGGGAGTAGAACAGCAGTTCTCCAAGTGTGTTTTTCAGAACTCCAGTACCAGCAGTACCAACATACATGTTCAATGTTCAAGTAATGAATACAATAAAGCCAAGATCTTGCTATAATATCTGCCTTGAATTTGCTTTAATATCTTGCTTTAATATCTGCCTATAACTGCCTTTCCACCCCCTAAATATATTGACATAAAAATAAGTGGTTAAAAAAGAAATGCTAATTATTCAAGCCTATTATATATTTATTACAACTAGAACTCTGGGGTTAGGGTCAGTAATTTGGTTTCAACCAGATGATTCTGATGCAACTAATGTTTGAAAACCACTAAAGTAGAACAAACAGTAGTAGGGTAGTCTCAAGATAAGTCCAATATCCTTGAGAAATAAGAAAGATCAGGTGGTATTTTAATGACTTTATTTATCTATCTTCATTTACTTAACTAGAGAAATCCTATGTGCTATGGCACAATTTAAAAGATCTTCTTTCCTCTTGATATTTTAGGGGAAGCACAGTGAGAAATATAAACATTATTTCACCAACCAACTATTCAAATATCTCTGCTTTTTTGCAAAGAATTTTCAGGCTGATTTGAGGTGCGGTAATTATTCTAAATGTTGGGTCCATTATGATATAATTACATAGTGTATTATGATATAATTATAAATCATTTAAATTCATCTGTTGTAAAGGGAACTTTTTGTTTCTTTGTGAACTATGAGAGTAATATCTATTTTGTTACTTTTGTAAAAGGAAATAATTTATAGCTTGAGATGAAATAACCAGTATTATCTGTAGTCCACCAAAGAAAACATGTTTTAACAGGTATAGCAATTCATGAATAAACATTCTTAAGATATTATGTCTTTAAAAAAATGAGACAAGACTAATGAAAAAAGAACATTAGACTCGGGATTGGATGCCGTGAGGTGCAATTTATACTTTGTATTACTTATTTAATGACTTTAAGAAATTTGCTTGACCTCTTGAGTTGTTTTGAGGTATCCTTAAAATGATGATGAATTTCTAGGTACTTTCTATGATTTGGATTGTAGAGGAATGGAAAATAGGACTTCCATTATTGTAGAGTTCAGTATAACATTCGTAAAGATTATCTTAATCAAACTAGCTTTACTTCCAGTATTTCTGCACATGGTTCTGTGACATTCTTATGTTTTCAGAACCCAGCGTTCCTTACTAGGCAGCTCACATAGCTGTTGCCTGATTCAATACAGCTGTCTCAATTCAGTTTTATCAAACTTCATGAAAACTTCATTCAAAGTGTAGATTTGAAGAAAATAAATCAAACATGTCCATTTAATATCATTCTGAAAATAAATCCTAAGATTTCTCTGAGGAATTTGCAGATGCAGCCTTTTACATGGCAATTAAAGTTACAAGCAAGTTTTATTACTTACGAAAGCTTCATTTAATTTTTTACAGCTATATTTGGTTTCTGAATTAATTATATGGATAGTATTATATTTTAAGCCCATTACATTTTTATATGTAAATTATAATTCTGAGCCTTATTTGGCACCTCTTTATTTTTAACTTCCCATCATATATGAACAAGAATTTGAGATACTTTAAATACTTCTGCTGTGAATGTCAGAGTTAACTGAGATATTCTTGGCAGCTCCATTTCCTTTCCAACATAGCTACTGTCAATCTTCTCTTTTGGATGAGATTCTTTTCTAATATTGTGCCTCACTTGAATTAGCAGGATTTCTTCTTATCTAGTTTTTATTATGACATTTTTAGTTGTAGCAAACGTTATAGAGAGACATATTGGATAATTTTTAAATCTTTCTGTATTTATGACACCAATAGCGATCAGTTTTATTAAAATAACTTAATATATTTAATATAATTAGCATAGGGAGTTTTCTAAAACTTAATAAAATCAAAGCTGGCATTTTTCCCAATAGTATCTGATTAATGAATAAAAGAATTAACTATCAGAGACTTCAACACCCTACCGTTCTATCAAACACAAGGTCTCTGCTTTTATTTAAGTGTGTATTTGTACCCATTAATCAATCTCTCTTCATCTCTCCCACCCTCTACTCTGCCCAGCTTCTGGGATCACCAATCTCCGCTCTATCTTTGTGATAGAGAACAAGCAATGTTTGTCTATCAGATTTAGCTTATTTTACTTAACATAATGAGTTTCAGTCCCAGATTTTCTGTAGCAAATGACAGGAGCTTGTTTTTTTATAAGGACTGAAAACTATCCCATTGTGCATTTATACCCCATTTTTAATTCATTCATCCATTGCTGGACATTTATTTTAGGCTGATCCTGTGTTTTGGCTATTGTGAGTAGGGCTGCAATAACCAGGGAAAGGCAGATACCTTTTTTTTTTTTTTTGAGACAGAGTCTCAGTCTGTCACCCTGGTAGAGTGCTGTGGCTTCATAGTTCACAGCAACCTTGAACTCTTGGGCTTAAGCAATTCTCTTGCCTCAGCCTCCCAAGTAACTGGAACTACAGCGCCCACCACAATGCCCAGCTATTTTTTTGGTTGTAGGTGTCGTTGTCATTTGGCAGGCCCAGGCTGGGTTCCAACCCGCCAGATCTGGTATATGTGGCTGGCGCTCTAGCTGCTGAACTATAGGTGCGGAGCCCAGATACCTTTTCAATGTATTGATCTCTTTTCTTTTTAATATACCCACTAATGGAAAGGCTGGGTCATATGCTACTTCCACTTTTAGTTTTTTGAGAAATCTTTGCGCCATTTTCCATGATGGCTGCACTACTTTACACCCACAATACAAAAGAGTCCCTTCCATTTTCTCCTCATCCCTATCAGTATCGTTTCTTTCTAGTCTTTTTGATAAAAACCATTCTAACTGGAGAGAGATGATATGTCATTTAAGTTTTGACTTCCATTTCTCTAATTAGTGATTTGAGAATTTGTTCACATACTTGGCCATTTATATGTCTTCTGTTAAGAACTGCCTATCTAGATATTTTGGTCACTATTAAATTAAAATATTTATTGTTCTTGCTGCTGAGTTGTTTCGGCTCCTTCTAGATTCTGGTTATTAATTCATTATCAGATGGATAGTCTTGCAAATATTTTCTCCCATTCTGTGAGTTCCTTCTTCACTTTGTTGATGATTTCCTTTGGTGTGTAGAAGTTTTTTAGCTTAATGTAATCCCACTTGTGTGTTTCTGCCTTTCTTGCCTGTGCTTTTGAAGTCTTACACATAGACACACACGCGCACACACACAGGCTTTACCATACAATGTCTTCAGGTATTTCCTCTAAATTTTATTCTTATTAGTCTCAGATTTCAGGTCATAGATTTAAGTATTTAATTCATTTCCATTTGACTTTTGCATATATTAAGAGACAACGTCTAGTTCCACTTTTCTGCAGTTGGTTATCCAATTTTCCTAGCACTAATTATTGAAGAGAGTGTTCTTTCTGCATGGAGTGTTATTTGAGCCTTTGTTGAAAATCAGTTGGCTGTGAATACAGGGACTTATATCTGGGTACGCTATTCAGATCCGTTGGTCAATGTTTCTCTTCTTATGCCAGTACCATGTTTATTTGGATACTATGCTTTGTATATTTTGAAATCATATATTTTGAGGCCTCTAGCCTTGTTCTTTTTTCTTGCTATTCAGAACCTTTATGGTTTCATAAAAATTTTAGGAGTGGAATTTTTTTTCTATTTCTGGAGAGAATGTCATTGGTATTTTGGTAAAGATTACATTTAAATAGCTTTGGATAATATTGTTATTTTAATAATATCATTTGCTCCAATTCATGAGTATGGGATATTGATCCATTTTCTTGTGTCTTCTTTAATATGGTTCATCAGCACTTTATAATTTTCTTTTTATAGATATTTCATATATTTGCTTACAGTTATTTCTAGGTATTTTATATTCAAAATCGGCATTTTAAAAAATATAGTTGAGGCATGCTTATATTTTAATATTCAATTCAATTAACTGCTAATTTATTCAAGTAAGGCCATTGCCATCATTAATGGTCAAGTAAGCATACAATTTTTGATTATTTAAAATATGTATGGATCAATCTACTGTGCATTAAATTTATCATACATTTGAAATAACATTGTGTCAATAAATAGCCTTCAAATTTTCAGAAGTCAAAAATTTGTACACTAGAATTTACACCCACAATACAAAAGAGTCCCTTCCATTTTCTCCTCATCCCTATCAGTATTGTTTCTTTCTAGTCTTTAAGGAGTCAGGACAGCTCTGGATTCAAATCTTTCATTGACTTTAGTCAAGTTTCAGCATCCAACTCTGCAAAATAGGATTGATAAAACTTACCTGCAGGATTACTTTGAGGATAAAATGAGAAACCTAAATGAAATGCCTAATATATACATGCAGCAAGTACTCTCTTTGAGTCTCCTCCATGACTTACTATTTTATCTACGTAAAGGGCTGTACCCTTGAAGGGTTAAGTGATTCACACAAGGTTGTGCATTCTGTAAGTGAGAGAAAAAAAAAATCAGAATCTATATGTCTCTTGATACTCATCTGGAAGTTTCTCCCAAGAATGTGGGAGAATGTGTCTTCAATTGTCATTGTTCCTGTAACCCTGGTGTAGCATGTTTTATCTTTGTTTTGTCCATTGAGTATGTATATTTTGTCTGTCAGGCTGTATCCAGGCTGTAGTGGATACTGGGGTTACATACTAGAATTTACAAGGTGCTTTTCAATGCAGCAATTACTGTGACAACAAGACGTCAGTTGTCATTTGTGTGAAAAATTTGAGATACGTTAGAAATATGTTCTTGGTCTCTTGTAACACAACTTTTAATAATTGAAACTTTATTTCACAGTATTTTGGGAGGTGAGGCATTGACTAAGTTCACTTAGAGTAAGTGAGATGAAAGGAAAATTAAGAATTATGTAAAGGATACATTGATATTAGATGTCATTTTTTAAAAATTAAATCATAGTTGTGTACATTAATGTAGTCATGGGGTACTGTGTGCTGGTTCTATATATAATCTGAAATATTTTCATCAAACTGGTTAACATAGCCTGCATTTCATTTTCATAGTTATTGTGTTAAGACATTTATATTGTATATTAGGAAGATTCAGATGTACCCTTATAAGATGAACCATAGGCATGGTTTCACCAATCACCCTCCCTCCAGCCATCCTCCATACCCATCTTAATATAAAATCTTAGTTTGTGTTCAAGAATACAATTATAATAAAATTTCATTGTTTCTCTTCTAATAAATATTATTTTAATATTCTTACTTGCCTGGGAGGTTATTGAAATTGATTCAATAAGGTATACAATGTGTTACGTAAGTGTGAGATAGTAAACTGTTGTTTTAATTATAATGGATTATATAATGAGAAGTAAATCTGTACCATATGTGAAAATTCACATTAATATCTAATTTAAATTTAAGCAATGTAGTTGTATTTTTCATGACATCTATGACACAGAATTCTAACAAGTGGGAAATACATCCAATGTTAAAAACTCTCATATTGTATGTTGTATATTTAAAATAGATTTAAGATTTAAAAAAATAAATTTACAATGAAACATTATTTAGTTGTCATTTTTTTCCTCAGTGTAGAAAGGTTGAGGTATATACAAATTCTATGTATGTATATGAATATATGATATGGGTCGGCACCTGTGGCTCAAGGAGTAAGGCACTGGCCCCATATACTGGAGGTGGTGGGTTCAATTGCAATTTTAGTACTAGGTCTGATAATTAAGTTTGTGAATTTGTCCTAGAAAAAGTGCTACATGCCTCATTGTTGAATGTCCCTATGGTCACCTTAGAAGTATTCCCTTTGGGAAAGCTATGCAATGACACCAGTGCCTAGTCCACTCTTCAATGCAATTTTGGGACTCTTTCTTTGGAATGGCCATCAGAGCTGTCACTGTATTACCTTTGATGTCCTGAAAGTCATCAGAATGTCTTCATTCCTTTTCTTTTTTTAAATGTCTTCATTTCAATATTTCCTTTATTTTTAGGTAAAGAAAAAAGTCATTGGGGACCAGATTAGTGAGAATGGAGGGTGTTCCTCTACAGCTATCTGTTTACTGGTTAAAAACTCCTACACAAGCAATGCCATGGGAGCTCATATATTTTCATGATTTAAGAGGCATGCCTTTTTGGCCAAGACTTTCAGTTAAGATTTTCCTATTTTTCCATCAATGTTTACTTGGTCTGCTATGCTTTCCACAGTCAGCCGATGATTTTGACATGCAATTAGGCAATTTTTTGCAATACCTTTTTTTTTCCTTTTATTAAGTCATATGCACACAGATCATGAATACGTGTATGCATTTAGGGAATACAGTGTGTTGATTTTTTATACATTTTGGATTGCTTACATCAAACTAATATAGCTTTTGCCTCATTTACTTGATTATTGTGTTAATACATTTATGTTCTATACTTGATAGATTTGACTTGTACCCTTGCAATATGCTCCATAGATATGGTTCCACATGTGATTTCTCTTTGTTACTGATTTCCCTGACCTCTATTCATAATTGACAATTTCTCTCCCCTTAGGAAAACGTTTAATCCATTTGTACACTTCCATTTTCTTCATGGCATTATCCTTATGATCTTGGACTAACATGTCCCTGATTTCATTTCCATTTTTGACAAGTTTAACAAGAAATTTACAACATATGTTTGTTGCTCTAATTCAAGCTCAGACATTCTCACAAAAGCACACAAAAACACACAACAATAATGACACTACCATACTTCCACATGATGACAGCTGTGAGACACTGATAGACCAATGTTATGAAAACTTACCTAGTTTTTTGTAGAGTGCTAACAACATAAGCACATGGGGGAAGTTTGTAAACTTAATTGTCGGGCCTTGTATGCATAGGACATTATAGAAATAAATAAAATATAATATTAGATTTGTGAATATTTGAAATTTTAGTTTTGTACAAAATGAAATTATCAGAGAAAAAATAACAGGGGGTGGATACTTAAACATTTCCTGAATTTAAATAAATTATGTAATATACAAATATTTTATCTTATAATTTCATTTGAACAGTAAGATTTTATAGTGTACTCACAGGTGAACTAAACATTTCAGAAGAAGTCTTTGAAGTATTTAACAAACAGTTATCACTTCAATGCTAGAATAATGAGTTACTATATTAAATGTATTATTTAGGTAAGTGCTTTTTAACTAATATGATGACTATTGTCTGCAAGATTTAGAAAAAGCTGAGATTATATGTATAATTCACAGTCTCATGAACACTATGTTTGTTCATGAATTAAGAATAGGAAGTACATCACAAAGTCATAGAACAATAAAATGTATCTGAGGAATTCTCACTTTCATTATATTTTTTTAAAATTGTATTATATATTTTATATATAAAATATTTACTCTCCCTAGAATTTGGAAAATTGAATATTATTTATAAAAATAAGAATCTGCTCAGTAAAATACAGATTACACTTAGAGAAGTAATAGAGTAATCTTCTTAAAATATTGTTGTGTTCATAATGTAAAATTATAATTTCAGCACTGTCATTTTTCTATGGCTTAAATTTATAAAGCAATAATATAAAAATTCTGAACTGAATTTTGACATTAACAGAGCAAGTAACAGAAATAATTCCCTAAAGTATTTTTAATACTCTACATTGGAAGCGAAACTCAAGTTCTTAGAATTGCCATGAAAGTTGTATTATTTACCAACGGATAATTAGAGTCTCATGACCCCTTTCTTTCACTTTCTTTCCCTTTCTCCTACTTTCCCTCCTTATTGTTCTTCCAAATGGTCGAACATATGTGTTACCAAGTGTTTACTCTGGCCTGGAGTGGAAATTTTCATGTTAAGCAACGGATGTTTTATTAAATTCTTTAAAAGCAAAATTTGACAGACAACTTTATTTTTATGGTCTTATTTTTCATTAAAAATAACAAATACACAATGTTAGATATGTTCATTTTAATTGAAGTATAATCGTATCTACTTAGTTTGACATTTACTAAACTAACTAAAGAAATCAAGTTAAAAATTAGGAGTGCAATTAAAGAATTGCCTTTGCTTCACAACCTCCAAACAACTAAGGTTTGTGACTAAGATGAATTATTTTGTTTTGCATTAACTAAATAATCAACTTTTTAACATGTTTGTCATATGAAATTCATGTGGAAAAATAATTATATTATTACAAGTTATTATAAAATATAATAAAATCATTCTAAGACCTTGATGTGTTTAAATGAACTCATTTGAAAGCTGAGATCAAATATTAATGTATCAAATGCAATAATGCATTCGTCTTTGTAGCTATCAACATTTTATTATAATTAAGACTTAGTAGTTGACAATGGCTTCAGTTTAATTTTGGATATTGACAAAATCTTTCTGTGATAAAATTTCTTTAAAATGTAATTATTTTATTTTTGAAATGGCAAATGGGAATGAAAACACAAGACCTCTTGAAATAATAATTATAATGCATATTTTCAGTGTTTATATGTGAGATACTTGCCATAATTATTCTGATATGGTTAACATTTAGAAAAGTAGCTTAAACTAGTAAATCCTCAATCAATATTTCTTAAAAATGTTATTGAATTAAATCCTACTCAGACAATAAATTGCCTATTACCTTTATTTAATTCACAGTGCCGACAATTTTTTTCTGCACAAAATTATGGTCTATTTGACTAAAGGGCAAAAAGAAAAGAGTACATGCAATGTAGTACAGATGATGACATGATGTCAAAAGACAGATTGTCCCCCACATCGCCATGCATAGGAAAAATTATAACAACATATATCTTGGAATGCGCTCACCATAAGTGGGAGAGAATCCATATGTTTATAGAAAGAAGTGGTCAACACATAAAGAATATTTTTTAAATACGTTGTAAGATTTTGTAATGAATATTTTGTGAATAAAGGTATATTTAGCTACAATTTCCTATTTTCCCTATGTGTTATATTCTGGTATACCCTGTACTGTTGAGGGTAACAGAAGATATTATAAGAGTAAATTTTCAGTATTCAATATTTGCATATTTTCTACATAATTGCAGTTTTTATTTAACTTTTACTACACTGTAAAAATAATTGGCAGAAAGAGAAAACAAATTTATTACAGGTTATTATAATATGGGATAATATAATATAATATTATCCCTAAACAGAACAGTGCACTGATCTGGACAGTCTTCATGAATTGTAGATATGATCTTCATGCATCAAGGACATCCTGACTTCATGACTATACCATCTTCTAGGGCATGAATTGCTTAAAAACAAAATATCGTGCAAAATTGAGAATTCTTTCTACTTTCTACTTCCCACTGGCATTTCCTCCAAACAGTACCATGTGCTTTAGGCTCAGATACCAAAGCTAAACAGCAGATGTAGCCCACCTAAGGGGTGCTGCATTGGTGTTAAATTTCATTTAATCTCTGAAGTTATACACAGGGAACAATCTAGGATTCTATTAGATTCAGTAATTTTCAGGTTGAGTGCACTATCATGGGAAGATGGTTTAGAAAGAAAGCTCAGTGTCTGAAGGCCTGGACTACAATTACTATCCCATCATTTTCTGAGTCTCAATCTTGACCAATTCACTTTCTCTGGTAATGAGCTTGTGTTTTATCATCTGCAAAATGTCCATCTTGACTACACCAGGAGATAGTTTTTAAGTGAAAATTTTTAGCCTATTTTTTTAAGTGTTATACATATAAAAGTTTGTATTAAAGTTTTTACTGTTTTAAAAAAAAAAAAACAGAAGAGTGTTTCATTGATGGATACCATGTTTCCCTGAAAATAAGACCTACTCAAAAAATAAGCCCTAGCAGGATTTCTATGCATTTGTTAAATCTAAGCCCTACTCTGATAATAAGACCTTATTAGCACATTTAAATTTGACTCAAAAAAATCACATGCATAGCTTCTTTTGATAAGACCAATAAATTTTTGATACATTTTGGTGCAGAGTAAGAGATCCCCTGAAAATAAGCCCTAGTGTGTCTTCTTGAGAAAAAATAAATATAAGACAGTGTCTTATTTTCGGGGAAACATGGTAGTACTATATAATGTGTACAAAACGTTTTGGGGGAACTTTTAATTACATAATCAAGTCTTCATGCCTCTAGGTTCATCCCCCTACCCCAGCTTCTTTATCCTTTTATGAAATTGATGATCAAATTAAATCAGAAAATGAATGTTAGTATAGGCAATGTATTAGATTAATAGTAATCTTGTCAAAAATGTGAACAAAACAGAAGTTCAGAAATAAATTAATCATACTCAACCTATTGTTCTAGCCAACGATAAATAAAGATGCATTTAGACATCAAAAGGTACAAGGCTATCACATTAGTTACATAAAATGGTTCATTGGAATCCTCATTTTCATATTTTTATAAAACAGGATGCTGGAAAAAGCTTATTGTCTTGTACAAAATCACCTGGATTATATTTTCACAAAATTCTTGTGGTTTATAATAACTCTTCCATTCAGCTATCCCACCCCAGGTGCAGATTCTTTGTTCTTTCTCCTAATAAATCCTAAGACTAAACCAGAATAAGGAAATAACTTATTGGTCTTAACTAATGTGTGTTATTTCTGTCCTTCAGAAAGTTACACTTGTCATATTTAAATGCAGAAAAGCCTACAGCCAATAAATTGGTCAATATTTATTGAATACTTACCTTGGCCTGAATAAAATGCAGGCTTTTTAATTTGAAGCAAAGACAAACATTAGCTACTTTATGAAGTATTAACATTTTCTTAACACAGAATATAAGAAATAGAAGATATCGCCTTAACATACATGTTAGATCTTATTAGCACATTTAAATTGGACTCAAAAAAATCACATGCATAGCTTCTTTTGATGATAAACATATTACCCATAATCCTTAGAATTATGGTTTCAGAAAGACACATGGACTAAAAACTGCAACTGTTAGTAAGAATTTTGAAATAAAAATGAACATCAATGTATGTTTTATGTATTGAATTATTTAAATAAAAGTGACATGCAATTTGTGAGAAAACAAACATTTTTTCTTGGTCTCATTAAAAAAGATAAGGGCCAACAGCTTAAGATCAATATATTATAGATTATAAATTAATACACATCTTCTTTTTTTTTTTTTTTTTTTTTGAGACAGAGCCTCAAGCTATCCCCCTGGGTAGAGTGCCGTGGCATTACAGCTCACAGCAACCTCCAACTCCTGGGCTCAAGCGAGTCTCTTGCCTCCGCCTCCCAAGTAGCTGGGACCA
>CAUYTI010109850.1:0-11473 GCA_963575145.1 Galago senegalensis | reverse complement strand
TTTTTTTTTTTTGAGACAGAGCCTCAAGCTGTCCCCCTGGGTAGAGTGCTGTGGCATCACAGCTCACAGCAACCTCCAACTCCTGGGCTCAAGCGAGTCTCCTGCCTCAGCCTCCCAAGTAGCTGGGACCACAGGCACCCGGCTATTTTTTGGTTGCAGCCATCATTGTTGTTTGGTGGACCTGGGCTGGATTCGAACCCACCACCTTAGATGTATGTGGCTGGCACCTCAGCCACTTGAGCCACAGGCTCCAGCCTTGAACCATATTTAAATCATTTAGAGGGGTGAGAATTTGAGTTTGGCATCAGCAGGCTTTGGGGCAATGGGTGTAGCCTGTTGAAGTGAACAGCATGGTAGCCATCTCCAGCTGATTTGTAGACTTCTGCAACCAACAACGTGAAGCAGCAGTTGTAGTTAAATTGTTGAATAGTCTGTTTACTTTGTAATGAGTACGTAATATTGTCTGCTGTAGAGCCCAGTAGAGAACTGTGTTCCTTTCTTACCGTCTTTCCTCTGGGGCAGGGGTTCTCAACCTGTGGGTCACAATCCCCTTCTAACAATACATTAATGCCTAATACATTGCGGCATTAGGAAGGTTGAGAACCACTGCTCTGGGGTCTCTAACCATCATCTTTTTTAAAAAACCCTTGCCCTATCTGCTATAATTAGTGTACTAGATGATAATACTTGATGATTTCCAGTCGTGCTGTCCTACCAATGTCGTATTACTTTCTGGGGATGTTCGGGCTCTTCTGCCCTCCTTCACTCTGGACTGGTGCTCCTTTAGGCTGGCTGAGCTGTCGGCGTGACACTGAGTGGTCCTGTGTTGGGTGCCCTGTCTTCCTCTGGTTTGGGTTTACTCCCCTTGTGGAACATGTTGTATAGTAGTGTTCTGGAGAAGGGTGCATGGGAGGAAAATCCTTTCAAGTTTCGTGTGTCTGGAAATACCCTTATTCTGTTACACTTGGTGGAAAGTTCAGCTCTATGAATTTAAACTGAAGATCATTTTCCCTTTACATTTTTTTCGGTTCATGGTCCTCTTCCGTTTATTTATTCATACTAATTCTGCTGCTGAGTTGAGTATTCTGGTTCTTGTTTCTTTGCCTGTGACGAGGACTGCTGTATTTTCTCCTTCCTGTGTCCCTTGCTGGTGCCTCTCCCTACCCCCGCCTCTCGAGGGTGACCTCTGCCGAGTCTGGCAAGTCCTGGAGTCCCTTTGAGAGCTCCAAGAAGACAAAGTAAGTTTATTCCCTTTTTTTCTTCCTCTGCACACATAGGATATGGATTCCTGTCCTCACTCTTTGTTTCCATAGATTTAAACTTTTAAAATTTTTTTAGTACTTAAGACGGGGTACTGGAAAGGAGAGGAGAAACATGTGTTCTGTGATTAACGGGAAGTCCATAAAGACTTTCCCTGTGTTTACTGTTTTTCACAAAAGATTGCTTATTTTAGTATTAAAGAGAGTGGTATATTTAAGAATAATCAAAATAACAGTTGGGTCATAATCCTGGAATGTTCTTTAGAGCGTAATGTCTCACAGTGGTAATGTAGAGCAAACTCAAGATGTTTTAATTTCTTTGAACTTTCTGTTGATTCATGGGATGCTCCTTCTGCTAGTTCTCAGAAGGGATGAGCCAGCTCTGTGATCTCATGGTTCTCTGAACATGCTTTTTAAAAAATCAACAATCATCCTAAGTAAAAATCGTTATGGCCAAAACTTTTGCAAGTTGTCTTTTTTTAAAAAAAGAATTAGTTCAACTCTATTTAGCCAAAGTCATTTTGCCAAATGGCTCTGACTAGAATGGTTGAGGTAACACAAAACTCCAAACTTTTTCAAACACATTTACTTTTGGTGTTCCCCGTGACCAAGACGTTTTCATGGTACAGACATTGTCTCTTCCTGGTACACTTTGCACACTTTCCCCCCTTTGCCTGGTTAAGCCTAAGTCTTTTAGCTCAGATTTTAGATAAACCCTTCCAAGTCAAGTTAGATGGTTCCCCAGGAGTTTCGCATCATAACATTTATGTTCTATTGTGATTGTTTGACATTTTACTCTACAAATATGAGATTATAAACTCATTATGATATTTACTCTACAAAAGCTGAGATTATAACTGTCATAATTTTAATCAAGTCCATATAATACCTGGCACTTAGTACTAAAACATGTTAATGAACAAATAAATGAATTCAAATATATAAACATGGTTCTTGCCAAGGAAATTACAATTCAGAAAAGGAACTACAATAGGGGAACAACTATTTTGTGTAGTGTTCAGAGTTGTAAGAGTGTAGCAAGGAAGTAGGAAGAGTGCAGCAGGGAATCCAGAAGAAAGCGGAGACCGGAGTCCAAGAACACGTGGGTAGCGAGTGGAATTGAGGCGGGGAAGCCTGTGGTCTTCAGAAAACTGTGGAGAAAGGTAAATTCCTCAAAGCATAGTATTTGCAAAACATGGTGTTTTGAATGTGATGATGACTCGGCTTTTACTTTTGGCTTGGCTTCAGACAAATGGCATCTTGTCTCCAAGACTGAGCAATTCTGTGCATTGGCGAGGTGCCCATCTCCCTTCTGTAACCTCGGTCAGGAGCGGGTGATGTAGTGGGAGGCACTCAGAGCAGAGTTTCTCAGACTTCGTATGCATACAAATCAACTGAGAACTGCAGATTCAGATTCCGTAGGTCTGGGGGAGAGCCCAAGAATTTCAAGTGATGCTAAAGCTACTGTCCCCAAACAGACTTTGCGTGGCTGGAGCTCTGGCTATGGACTAAAGAGATCATGGCAGGAGGTGTTGCAGAACCTGGGGACATGTTTCTTCATTCTTAATCACTGTACACGTCTTTTGGTTTCTATGTACAGTCCTTTAGTTCCTTCATGATTCAGTCTGAACGTGCTGGTCAAGTTGGCCATCCTCCTTGGAAACTCAAGAGGGCGCCCCCGCGCTAGTCATAAAGGGCACTCAGCAGCGTCCCAAACGCTGTTAATATATGCAAAGGAAAAGTCATTTCCTGGCCCTCTGAGTGTTACATGTCATATTCTGTGGCCTGAAATAGGCTCAGAGAAGGCAAGTTACTTTGCAGATGGAGCATAGCTTTTTGCTGACTTTTGAAAATCAGGCTGGATAAAGATTGTCATGTCAAGAACCTTTTTCTTAAAGCTCTTTGAGATTCCTATTTTAAATGTTTATTTTATATGTTCAAGATAAACTGCAATTCTCAGTTTCAAAACACCTGGAAATTTTCATTTTACCTACAGAAAGTGATTTTTATTTAAGTCTTAATTATTGATACTGTAATAATGTATGAGCATAGAATTTAAGCTAAAGGGGCTAAAGGTCTGTAGACCAGCTAGCTCACACGTAGGCTGCATTCTGATGCCTCCAATATCTGGGGAATGCCCCATTTGTGTCTGAAGCTACTGTAAATAGTAAACACATGTTGCTGATTGTGGTCATATAGATCAAGCTATTGTGGTTCTTAAACTTTAGTGGGCATTAGAATCACTTGAAGAGCTTCTTGTTACAACAGATTCAGGCCTGGCATGGTGGCTCACGCCTGTAAGCCTAGCACTCTGGGAGGCTGAGGCAGGTGAACTGCTTGAGCTCAGGATTTGGAGACCAGCCTGACCAAGAGTGAGACCTGGTCTCTGCAGGGTATGGTGGCGTATGCCTGTAGTCCAAGCTGTTTAAGAGGCTGAGGCAGGAGGATTGTATGAGTCCAGGAGTTTGAAGTTGTTGTGAGCTATGATGATGCCACTGCATCCTACCCAGGGTGACAGAGTGAGACCCTGTCTCAAGACAACAAGATTTATATTAAAAAAAAATAAACAGATTCAGTGTGTCCAAGGATAACAATTGTACTACCTGGTTCTCAGGTGACAGTAATGCTGCTCTTCGGGGGATTGTACTTTGAGAACTATTGGATTAAACAACATTAGAACATCTAGGAAAATGAACAAAACTCCAGGGAATCATGTATGCACACATGTAACCATTGCCAGCATGCGGATCATTTTTCTTTAAAAGGAATAGCCTGGCTTAGCTATTCATAGGGAAAAGGGCACCCAGGTACGGCAGGATGAATGGGGTCATCAGGAAGGCACAGGGTGGCAAACTCCTCTCCTCACACAGCTGTCAAGTGAAATGCCACCACTGCTCTCATTTTTTTTTCATTTTAAGAGTATGACTTGGTAAAATATTATTATGAGTCATTAACAATTTAATGGGAATCATTTAAAAATCTTCTCCAGTTGGAATGGTGGGATAATGTCCTCTGAGATGCCCATCTGCACTTTTTCCCAGGTCTGTCCTTTACCCTTGACCCTTCTATCAAGTCAGCTCCACAGTTCTGTGGTGTCATGTCAGAAAGGGACACAGCAGCTGAAAGCAGAGAAAAGTAGTCTCCAGTTCAGGCCAGGTGCATAGAGAACAGATTTAAAGAGAACAAGGCAACAAGCAGGAAGGAGGCTTCCTCACCGTGGCCCACCACCCTCAGACTGGAAAGGATTTTCCAAGCTGGAGGGCAAGATTAGAGGGGAAATGGAGGGTTAGAGGGTAGTGTGAGTGGTGGGGTGGTGGACTTGAACACAACTTCAGGGAAGAAAGCGGACGTCTCATGGGAGTCACCACAACGCCTGGGCTGGTTTCTACCATCCAGTGGAAAGGAAGCTGAAGTTAAAAACTACCCATCTAAGGGTGGGCAAGGGACTTGAATAGAAATTAGAGAAGACAGATGCCTGGCCTACAGATATATGAAAAAATACTCTCCATCCTCAATCATCAGAGAAATGCAAATCAAAACTACTTTGAGGTACCACCTAACTCCAGTAAGATTAGCCCATATCACAAAATCCCCAAACCAGAGATGTTGGCGTGGATGTGGAGAAAAGGGAACACTTCTACACTGCTGGGGGGAATGCAAATTAATTCGTTCCTTTTGGAAAGACATCTGGAGAACACTGAGAGAACTAAAAATAGACCTGCCATTTGATCCTGCAATTCTTTTATTAGGTATATATATATCCAGAAGACCTAAAATCGAATTACAACAAAGATATTTGTACCAGAATGTTTATTGCAGCCCAATTCGTAATTGCTAGGTCATGGAAGAAGCCTAAATGCCCATTGACCTATGAATGAATTAATAAATTGTGGTATATGTACACCATGGAATACTATGCAGCCCTAAAGAAATATGGAGACTTTACCTCCTTCATGTTTATATGGATGGAATTAGAAAGTGTTCTTCTTAGCAAAGTATCTCAAGAATGGAAGATAAAGTATCCAATGTACACAGCCCTATTTTGAAACTAACTCATAGCTTTTATAGGAATGTCATAACCTAATTATAGCCTTAAATATGGAAAGGGGGCAGGAGGGGGTGGCTGAGGGGAGGGAGGGTGATTGGTGGGGTCACCTCTATGGTTTATCTTACAAGAGTACAAGTGCATCTTTCTAAAAGCAGAGCATGAATGTTTTAACTTAATAACTAAGAAAATGACATGAAGGTTATGTTAACCAGTTTGATGAGAGTATTTCAGAATGTATATGAAAATAGCACACTGTACCCCATGATTGCATTAATGTACACAGTTATGCTGTAAGAAATTAAAAAAAAAACTAAATTGAATGTTAGAGAAATGAAGACAAGTGCAATTACTGTGCACATGGGCCCTGTGCCCCTGTTGGTACCACTGCAGAGGCCTTGTGTGGGGAAGTCCTGAAGACTCATGGCACTGGACCCTGGAGTGAGGGGCAGAGGGTGAAGGGCTGGGTAGCAGGCTCCTGATGCCAGGGCCAGTCTGCACTGAGGCGCCTTCTGAGTTCACCCTGCCAGGGCAGCCGCTGAGGAATTGTGCTCTGCTCTGAAGCCAGGAAGGATCAGTACCAGCTCACGTCCACTGCCTCCTCGAAGCCTCTGGATCCCCACAGAAGAACATGGCTGTTCTCTCCTTGACTCCCAGAGGGAGCTGGTGAAGGGGAACTGGTGAGAAATTGTTTCCTTTGCATCTAGTACAGGGCTGGGTGGGTCGCTGTCGGTCAGTAGTGTTGGAAGTCTGGCAGGAAAGCTGGTCAGAGTAAGGGACAGCAGGGGCACACTGGAATCTGCCAGTGCCTCTGTCTCTCTCCCCACATGTAGCCAAGCTGACCTTCTAACACAGGCATCCTCAAACTATGGCCTACGGGCCACATGCAGCCCACCTAGGACATTTATCTGGCCTGCTGGGGGGGTTTTTGCTGCTGCTGCCTGTCCTGCTTAGCAGCCGACTCATCCCAGGGCCCGCAGTCCGGCCCTCCAATGGTCTGAGTGACAGTGAACTGGCCCTCTGTTTAAAAAGTTTGAGGACCCCTTAATGGCTTCTGTCTAAATCTGCAGATTTCTCTTCTGGTGAATCATAATCTAGAACCACACAAGTGAGAGGATCTGGGAATTGCGGTTCCAATTAGCCTAATTGACACACTGTAAAACCCAACATAGACCCCTTTTGCAGAGTTGCGAACAAAGCCCATAAAAACAAAATTGACATTTTTAAAAGGATTGCTCTGATTGCTATGAGGAAAATAGACTGCAGGGGACTAACTGTGGATGTGGGAGGCCAGCTAGGAGGCTACTGCAGTTGCCATGGGAGCACAGAGAAGGAGGTGACCTGTGGAACCAGGATGTATTTTAAAGGCAGAGCTGGCGGGGGCTTTGCTTGTGTGGGCTGAGTGTTTCATGGAGAACAAAAGAGGAGGCAATGATGACACCACAGGTTTTGGCCAGAGCCAGTGTGGTGCTATTATGGGAGAAATGGGTTTTGGAGTTGGGAGAAATCCAATTCTCTTTATAATTGACATACTGAGATTGAGACTCCTGTTAGTGATATTGTGTAAGCAGCTGTACAGCATCATGCTGGAGTTTAGGAAAGTGGTCAGGGGCTGTTATATACGTCTGGGAGTCATCGGCCTATACATGCTGTGGGCATAGAGCAGGAAAGAGCTACATAGCAAAGCCAGGCATGGGCGTGTTACCTAGAAAGTGATTATACATAGAGAATGGGTTTGAGCACTAAGGTAATTCAATGATAAAGTTGGAAAGAAGAGGATGGTGTCCGAGAAGAGTAGGAAGTGAGGAGAAAATCTACATGAGGGCTTGCATGGGGTCAAAAGAAGATTGCTTATTTAAGATAAGGAGGCCACCCAGGCATGGTGGCTCACACCTGTAATCCTAGCACTGTGGGAGGCTGAGGCTGGTGGATTGCTTGAGCTCAGGAGTTCAGGATCAGCCTGAGCAAGAGTGAGACCTCGTTTCTACTAAAAATAGAAAAATTAGCTGGATGTTGTGGCAGGTGTCTATAGTCTCAGCTATTTGGGAGATGGAGGTGGGAGGATCACTAAAGCCCAGGAGTTTGAGGTTGCTGTGAGCCATGATGTCACAGCACTCCAGCCTGGGGCAACAGTGAGACTCAGTCTCAAGAAAACAAATAAATAGAGTAAAAATAAATAGGTAAATTCTTGTAAGGATTACATTTTTTTAAAAAAAAGAAAATAAGGAAGTCAGCAGAGTAAATAAACAGCCTACAGAATGGGAGAAAATATTTGCCAACTATATGTCCGATAAGGGGCTAATATTGAAAATCTACGAAGAACTCAAATGAATCAGCAGTCCAATCCCCTTCAAAAGTGGGCAACAGACATGGACAGAAGTTGTTCAAAAGGAGGGAGACAAATGGCCAACAGACACGCTCAACGTCAATCATCAAGGAAATGCAAACTAAAACTGCAGCAAGATCCCCCTTCCCCTGTCAGAATGGCCACTTTTAAGAAGTCAAAAAACAATCCATGCTTTGGCGTGGATGCAGAGAGAAAGATTGCTTATACACTATGGATGGGACTGCAAATTAGTACAACCTCTATGTTTACGGTATGGAGATTTCACAAAGAAAGAAACGTCAACTTATATCATTCCATCCAGCAATCCCACTACTGGGTCTACTCAAAGGAAAAGAAGTCATTCTGTGAAAAAGACACCTGCTCTCAAATGTTCATCACCTCACAATTGCACGGATGTGGAATCAATCTAAATGCCCATCATGATAAAGCAGATGTTATATTACACCCCAGGGAGTACTACTCGGGTATGAAAGGGGATGGAATCATGTTTATGGCAACTTGGATGAAACTGGAGGCCACTAGCCTAAGCGAAGTATCTCAGGAGTGGAAAAACAAACTCTACACACATGCTCACAAGTAACGGGGTGCTAAACGATGGGCACACAGACACAGAGAGATGTAAAGATCACTGGAAACCAAGAAGGGGGCAGGGATAAAAACTCCTCTGGGCAGGAGGGAGCGAGGGCTAAAAACTACCTGCTGGGTACAAAGATCACTCTGCTGGTGGCAGGCATGCTGAAAGCTCCAACTGAAGCAGTCTACCAGGTATCCATGTAACAAAAACATTTGTACTCCCTTAAAATTTTGAAATTGAAAAATTTTTTAAATTTTTCAAAAAGGAAATTATATACTCTGATAGGAACTATCAAATAGGGAGGGCCTTGTAGCAATGGAAAGCAATAATTTCAGGGTCAAAGTCAGTAAGTCGCTGGGAAGGCATGAACATGGAATGTTGTTTTACATTGTAAGTTTGCATTATAGGCATCTTCTTTTCTGTTTATACTTTCATGGTTAATGCTTCTACCACATCAGTCAGGGGATGTTTGACTGCAAGTTACAGAAACCCTGACTTGGCTTGCTTGAGCAGTTAGGTGGATTATGTCCAGTGAAGGGCTTTGGGCAAGGCTTGGTCTCCCAGCTTGATGACTTCACCAAAGACTTAGCTTCTGTCCATCGCTCTGCACTGCTCTCTAATATGGCGGCTCCATTTAAAGCGGGCTCCCTTTATGGTTTCAAGATGACTGCCAGACGCTCTTGGGACTATACAGGGTGGCCATTAAATTCATGTGCATTTAAAATAGTGTGCAATTTAAAATTGCTACAAACTTAATGGCCACCCTATATGTCTCTTCATTACGTTCATTGAGAAAGATAGCATTCCTCAGCAAAAGACCCTGAGATTCACTCTTCTTATACTTGGTTAGGCCAGGTGCCTGCCCTTCAACCAGTCTCTGCAGCCAAGAGCAAGGAATATGCCAGATGGGACAACAGAATGCCCTGGACCCCAACTGAAAAGCAAGGACTGCAGGAAAGGAGAACCCACACCCTCTACAAGTATCCAAATGAAAGTCATACTATGTTATAACAGCAATAAACCCTCTCAGGTAACTGTTGGAGGAAAATGACGCATGTTAAGCACCCATGTCCTAGAATGGGTAAAAAGAGCATTTGGGAATGAGTTTACTTACTATTTGATGGGTAAGAGATAATTATTCCTTTAAGAGGCAGGTGAATATAGACCATCAGCTGTAACTAAACTATAATGTCTTTAGATTTTGCGAATTTTCGTTTCTCCTATGTAAGCCAAGTTGAGTTGACAATTTAAGATGGTAAATACATATCTTCAAACCATGAAAATTTGGTTTACTAACAGTTTTATGGGGAAAGTAATGCAGTCTAATTTGGCCCACTGGAGGGCAGTAGTTTCTGGACACCAGCCAGCAATTTACAGCGTGCTTTCAGGGTGACAGTGCTGACTTCAGCAGCGGCTGTGAAGCCTCCGTGATAACAAGGGGCATCACTAACATTTGCAGGGTTGGAGCTTTCCGATTGTTGTGGTTCAACCTTGTTCCGGTCTGTAGTGAACCCCTTTCCCATGAGCAGCCGGGGAACTCATTAGTACCCAGAGCCTGCTTTCAGTCTGCCAGTATTTTCTTTAGTGGGGTAATTCAAATTCCTTAGATTATGAGGCCATGGAATTACATAATGCTATAATTACTCCTGGCAAGAAGTATCTGGACAGGCACCCTCTCCTGTAGCCCGCTCCTCCCCCTCTTGTAGTTCACTGAGCTACATGTGAGCCCCATGTGAGCAGGGATTCAAGATAAGAGTAAAGCACACTTCCTTGAGGACACACCCCCACACCAGCCTCTCTTGTTTTCTCTGCTCTGATACAACAAAACCCTACACCAGAGCAAGATCCAGCCTCCCCAGGACTGACAGACTAACAGACACCAACCAAAAAACCACTGGTCTGCTTTCCGCAATTTCTCCAAAATGGCAGCCTTGTTGAGGGAGACATCGAGGTTTGTCTCACTCATCCATCCTTAGGATGTGGGGTTAGCCAACATTTCCTGTTTGGAGTCTTACTGACACTGCTTAGAGTTCTTTGTGCAAAGGAATGGAATGGATTTAAATCCACTAAGAGCTGGAGAGTGAACTGAGTCTTCGCTCATTTGACCACTAGCTCAGCGTCTCTGTGGGACCACATCTGGGGAGGTGGTGCCGTCTGTATGTTTTCCCCAGGTGGCCACAGATCAGCATTCCGTGGTAGGAAGCAAAAACAGTTTTGTGGCTCCATTGAGTGCCAAAAACCTCATTTCCTTTTTTCTTTTTCTTTTGTTAGAGACAGGGTCTCCTCTGTTGCCCAGGCTGGACAGTAGTGAGATTTTACCTCACTTCTAACCTCAGCCTTCAGCTTGGCTCAAGCAATCTGCCTGCCTCAGCCTCCCATAGTGCTGGGACTACAGGTGTGAGGCACCGTGCCTAGCCCAAGAATCTCATTTCCATCTCTAGTTAGAAGTCTCTTTTCGGCTGTTGACAGGGAAGACTGTTCTGCTGCATTTGAATGGGAGTAATAAAGTCAACTCGGCTCTGACTGGCTGAGTCGAGCACGCACTGTCACCCTAAATGAGCTATTAAGCTTCAAGCTAGGTGTAGTCTTGTCTGTGAAGAATGCTCAGTCTCCTTTGCTTTTAATTAACTCTAGAGACCTCATTCAACTTATGTCTCTCCCTATCTTATATTGTCTTTTTATCCAATTTTCTTTCATGTTTCTTTTTTCACCTCCAATCTTCATCCACAACTCAGACTGATGCCCATGGGAAGAAATCTCTCCAAGTCAGGAACTGTGTTATTTTTCCCTCCCTGTGAGACCACATCCCTCCCACTGCCATGTGACTCCCAGTAGGCAGGGTGTTGTCAGGTTTGCTCACGAGGCTGGGGCAGTGGCACGTGAACCGAAGTGACAAAAAGCCAGTGTGCAGCACAAGTTTCAGGAGGCAGCTTAAAAGCTGGAAGCCATATTGCCAGTTTCTACCAGTTTTTGGCTTTTTCCTTTGCCCTAAACCAAATTTAAATTTCTCTGTGGGTTTGGGTCTGAGAATGATAAGATATTGAGAGGACTTGTAGTCACCAAAATATAATATAAACGAAAAATAAAGAAATATTGTTATGGACCACTGAGATTCTTTGGATCATTTGTTACTGCAGCAGATCTGACTAATACAAATACCAAATCATAATAAAATCAAACACCAATAAGAAAAGCAAGATATAAGAAATAGAACAGCAACAATTCCCAGTCACCTTTATTCATATAAA